>OY720443.1:24909374-25118388 GCA_963082915.1 Dolichopus griseipennis
AACTAACAAAAATTGAGTTTTGCAAAACAGTTAATATTAGTACCGTATGGCAACTTTATAATTTCAAGCGATATATTTTTATTGTTAAAATTTCTTTTCTCTATTTCAAACGGTGTAAAAATTTGTGTAAACATACGAACAGACACAGAGTGAAACTATATAGCCACATTTTACAAAATCTTTTGAAAATGTGCTAAAAAATGTTGCATGTTATTTAATTTGTACCTAAACAAGAGAATTTAGAGTTCAGACATTTGATGACTTATCATACTAGTTCATATAGTTCATTGTATTTTAAAATAGTGTATATTATAAATTATATGCTTACACGATTTCCTTATTATCCTTTAATTATATCTACTATAGATTATGTCGTGTTAGCAATGATTGAAGGAATTATATTATAATGGATTAGTTTTTAACATAATATTGATTAGTTAATTCTTAGAGTCTTTAATTCTTTATTGGTAAAAGGATTGAAATATGAAACAATTTCTTAATCATTTTCTTGAATAATTTGACTCTATATTTTAGAAAATTTATATTCCTATTGTCCCATTGTCTAAGAGTTCAGTTTAATTCTCTCAAGCCATGCATTTTAAATGTTTTTGTTTTAAAAGGAAGTTTTTTCATTCACTTAATTAATTTAATTAACACATTAATTAATTAATTCACTTAAGAGCAAAATTGTCGTCCTTTAAAGGTAAAAATGTCTCCAATTAAAATTAAAAGTATGCACTTAAAGGAAAAATATTTTTTTAAAAATTAAAATATATTATAATATCATATATTCACAATAGAAATACCTTAAGTTTAAATAAAAATGTATTCAGTTAAAGTAAAAATGTCGCCAATTAATATTAAAAATATGAAATTAACGGAAAAATGTTTTTACTAAAATCAAAATATATTTATATAATAATAATGCCTTTACTTAAAATAATAATGTATTCAGATAAAGTAAAAATGTTTTCATTTAAATTAAAATTACTCATAAAAAATTACAAAATAACTTCATTTAATATAAAAAAATTGTCAAAGTACAAATAGTTAAAAACATGTAGCTACTATTATTAATTATATTTAAAATATTATTTTCATATAAAAAGTAGGCCTGCTCCTTTTGAGTATAAATCTTGTGTGCAGATCTACATAAAAAAGTAATATTAAAGCGCACCGTATTTGGTAATTTTATTTGAAATTTTTTAAATATATTTAGTATGATCCATCGACAGGACTTCAGAGTTCAGAAATTAAATTCTAAAACAAGAAATAATCATCATTATATAATATATTAATCAGCTTATTTAGTCAGTAAAAAGCCAGTCGGGGCCTCAATTATTTGTAAATATCAATCGACTTATTCGGTCATAAATTGTCGGTCGGGACACAATTTTGTATTTATAAAGTTGCTCGAACTTTGAGCGCTTCTTAAATATAATTAATCTTCATAATTCACTAAAATTTCACTTACTATTAATATATTCCAATTAAGTGAATAATATATAAACAAGATTTTTTATAAACGTGGTTTAAGAGGTCATATAAATTTTCGAAAACCTAGATTTTTAAAAAAATTTATGAAAATATATGACTTTTAGGGAAAATTTATACGTTTTACAGCCACAGGAATACAGTATTCCGATTACTTAGACTTCTTTCTTGGGAAATTTGTTATTGCAAATCAAATAAATGCATAATAATTATTTAATTTAAAAAAAAAATTTGAAAACAATGAATTGCATAATATATAAGTATAACTTCCTTACAAAAAATTTGGAAATTCCAGGTAGAAAAAAAATGGCAGCAAAATCAAAATGATACCTCAATTTTTAACACCCCTTATAAGTATACCTTCCTTTTAAAAAATTGGTTTGGAAAATTATAATAATGACTCCTAAATGGAAAATCCTATTTCAAATAATAAAAAATTTTCTAACTTTCTTTTTAAAAAACAATGAATTTAGAGGTTCACATTTTCACATATGAATCACAGTTAAACCACAATTGCATGTAACAAATAAATCATATTTTAAATATTCATAATATAACAAATTGCATGATTTACTTACATAACCATATTATGTGGTTCATATTCCAATACTGTATGACGTGTATTAATCTATTGTTAAATACAAAATATTTGAAATATTTTGTGTAACTTCTTGGTTGGTGGTCGACAATTAAAAATCAAAACATAGGGTTGTTGTTGTATTTTTCAAAATTCTTCTTTTAAATTTTAAAAGATCTGTTAAGAATTGAATTACAATCACAAAAAAATTTTAGTACTTGTAGATTAAGCGTAACCACATTATTAAAGATTCAATTTTTTCCTTAAATTACTACTTTACAATAAATGAAATTTTTTTTTTTTTTTGTTATTTAATCCAATGTACAACAATTTTAAAGACATTGGATTATTGAGATTCAGATCATTTACTTTTATTACACCGTGTATATGGTATTTATTTAGCGTTTTCTCAAATGAACTATTAAAATTTTAGAATGAATTCTAAAATGCTTATATACTCGTATATATAAGAATATTATATTATTTATTTTTTAATTACTTGAAAAAAATTTGAGTACTTAAAAATTGTATAAGTACTCGTTCCAAATTACTAATTTCAATTAATATTGTAACTTTTGTCCATTAAAAATATTAATATAAGAATGTGATGAAAAAACACAATTGAAGGTTAAATATAAACATAATATAAAAGATTTTAAGAAATTATTAAACCTATAAGTGATTTTTTTAGAATATTTATTTCTTTATTTAGTTTAATTCAACAAATTTTACAATTAGTTTCTTTCTTAGATTTAAAATTAAATTACAATTTACAATTACATTTAGCTTATATTGCATATACTAAATAAAATTACAAATATCCTCAACTCAAATCTTGAAATCCTTTATTATCCCCCACCTCGTAACCAAACTGTAAATTTGTATCACAGCTCCTACCTTAAGGTTTAGTTCAATTCAAAAACGGCCTTGTTGGTTGGTTAACCTGTTTGTTTGTTAAACTCACACACTACCCAAAGAAACATCGCACAACTACAATTGGTGGTTTTCGAACTTTCCACTGCTCCTCGTAAAAAAAATATATTACAAATTCGATAGTTGACTAGAAATTTTAATTTTTAAATTGTCTTTTGATTAAGAGATACAGTTAGTTCTATGATTTGTAGTTAGATCTAAGACGCGAATTGGTGTTAAAATAATTTTACTTGAAGTTGTAGGTGAAATTAAATTGCCATTTACAACTTCAGTTACAAAAATTGCATCACCCACCTCTCTCATAAGTTTTAGGGTATTTAAGTGTGTTAGTCTGAACATGACTTGGATATTCCACTACTGTCTTTATCATCACAAAAAGTAAAGGGATTTTTATCAATATTATGTCATTTGCAAAATTATGAAATCAATATAGAACTGCGATTGAATTCATTCAATAATTCAGTAAGTCTTTTGTTTTTGAAAATATAAAATTAATTTGATAGATAAAATGAATCACAATATTGCGAAAAATGTGAATTTTATATTTTGGTAATTATTTTTGGATTGAAAAATTATTTAATATTCAAATTATAATCTTATCATTTAACCTATTTATTATGATACAAGTAGTCATAAATAGATAAAAGTATAAGGGGGAAAAACTATAATATTGAAGTTAAATTTAATATGATTGTTTATTTTTTTTATAAAGATTTTTTTATTATATTGCAATTGTTATATTATAAAAATTGTTAATTTTTGGGTTTTTTTTTCTTTATCTTAAATCTTAAAAATGACTAAGAGATTCAGGAATTTAATAAAATGTTATACGCATTATAACTTAATTAAATTAATATTATCATACCTTAAGTTGTTGTATTAAGTATTATAATATGCCAATGGAAAAATGACTAAGACATCGTTCATCAATCGACAGGTATTAAAAATGAGCTATTATTATAATCATAACCTATAGCTTAATTTTTATTCAATCTGCGAGTTATATTATTCAATTAAATTATTTGCATATGTTCTATTAATGTATATATTATAATTAAGAAATAGATTTATTAATTATTATGATTACAATATGCCATTAATTTGAACATAATGGCAAATGGTAGCTCAGTCGAGTCAAAAACCAGATAAAAGTTTTTGCACTTTTACCAAGACTCAAACCCAAGCCTCTCGGCACTTAAACCGCACTTAAATCACTGTACTATCAAGCTGTTGCTACTAAGCTTTTAATAATTTAATATTATTCTACTTTATTCTTTTTAAATAAAGTAAAATAATATTAAGCCGTTGCTACTAAGCTTGGAATAATTTAATATTATTTTGCTTTATTCTTTTTAAATAAAGTAAAATAATATTAAAAATTAAGCTAAAAAAATTTGAGCTAAAAATAGATGTATGAAAAAATGTTGAGTAAATAAATTAATATTTTCTGACTGATAGCTTAGTGGTTAGAGTGGCGACTTTTCAATCGAAATCCTGGTCAGATCATATCTAGTAAAAAAAATTTAAATTTATAATTGATATAGTAATGTTTATACCATAATATAAAATAAATTTAACAGCCACACCTGAAAAGGAAAGGCAGATTCACTCACTTATCACATTGTATGTGGTAAGGGACTGTACATAAATAAATAAATAAATAAATAATTAACATCATTATTACATTTTGATAACCTAAAAGAAACTGCACTAAATTTATTTAGCAAATAAATTAGATTATTTAAAATTAGTCTGTTTAGTGATAGAAAGCAGTTTTTCTTTGTAAATTAGCCGCGCTGTTTACTTGTGACCAACAAATTTATATTTCAATTATTTTCATAAAAATCAATATCAGTTTGAATATTTTTAAAATAATTTGATAAAATGAAATATTTCTTGAAGTTTTTGAAAATAGTACAGTGTACACTAGTAAATATTTGTTAATTAAATTAGGATTTAATTTAAAGATTGTAACTTCCGGTCTTTGTCTGCTTTAAGCTATGCAGAAGACAAAGACTGTAGAAATTGGTTAATTTAAATTGAAACTGCTTTGAACTCTAAAAATATCATAATTTCTTTGTATTAAATTTATCATATGTTTAATATTTATTTTTAATTTAATGTAATATAAAATACTATTGGTTTTATTGTTAAATTAAAGTCAGTTATTTATGATTTAATAAATAACAAACATTATATAGATAATTGAATTGTTAAAATAGTCTTTATTTGTAAGTCTAGATTATATTAAATGCCTTTTCTTCAAACTTTCTTATCATATTTACAAAAAAATTCTTTTGTAAATTACAAATTGCAGAAATTGCAATATTTGTTGTAAAAATTATTTAAAAAATTTTTTAACCCACTTCAAACTGTACTCTGTATATTATCATACGATTTTTTGGAGTCGTTGCCTATTTTACAATTTACAAATAATACAGTTGATAATTACGTGACATTCTTTTGACACTATATACGAAGACATTGTGGAAATTTTTTAATGTGTTATGAAATGTCATATATGACAACCGGTTTGAAGTGGTCATTTGTAAATACTTATAATAATCCTTTATTATTAATTTTAAAATTATTACTGTAAGTCGTTGTTCATATTATAGAGTTAAATAACTTTAACTCGATAAACTTGTTGGATTTGACATTATTAAACTTTGAAACTAATATGAATATAGTTGAATCGAAGTTGTGTACTGAGAATTTGACATTATAGCCTTTTTAGATAAACAGGAATTTTTTATATTTTTATTATTCCTTTGAACACTTGTAATTTTAGCTGAACAAACATAATGTTTAACACTGTTTATTATACAAAAAATGCAATACATAAAAATTACTGGCACCTTCACGTGCTAACTGTTCATTGTTACGAGTACAAGCTAAACAGCCTTACTATATAAGTACATGTCGGAACGGAAGGAAATATTATTAGAATATTAGAACTGATCAAATGAATTCCACATACAATTTACATGAGATAGTATGGTGTTATAGGCTGTAACATGTAGAAATGTCTTAGATTTTCAATAGATACAATTCTATTTTTGTTTATATTGTAATAATTTTGTATTTGAGTTATATGGTATTCTATATCTGTGAGTTATATAATCCAATTAAATTATTTTTTTTTTATATTTTATATTTGTTTATATTGTTATTTTAATGTATTTTTTATTAAAGGTGTATAATTATTAATTATATTGATTAAGCCATTAATTTGAACTCAATGGCGAATTGTAGCTGAGTCGAGTCAAAAACCAGGCAATAGAATGTATTTCTGAAAATATCCCTAAAATTATTAAATTTTGAAAAAGTTGTTATGGTCAATGGTCAAAATGTTTGAATGGTCAAAAAATTCTTGATAAGAAAACCAGCCCTCGACTTGTACATTTAATCACAGATTTCTTCAAAAATTAAAAACAAAGATTAAATCAATGATGAAACGAACGATAATTAATAAAGTTAAAAACACACTTGCGAAAAATAATTTCATAAAATTTTATAATAAATCAATGAATTAACTATGTATGTATATTTAAATACTTTTAAAATTTACTCAAGCATATGATTTTAAAATTATGGTATAATAAGTATTTACTTAATTCATCAACAATTTTATAAATTTTATTCAAGCCTTATAGCATTATTTGTAAATATTTCTTTCAACAAGAATCTAATCTTTGATTAATTTTATAAGTATTAATTTACTTTCATTCAATTGTAATCATATTTATTATTTTTTGGGGAATTATGTACTTTAATAATATTTTATTAAAACCAGTTATTGGAGGGAAAATAAATTGATGACTATTTATAGTTAAAATATTAAATTTTTGAAAATAACATTTAATCTTTTTATTAGATCATTTTAATGTAATCAAAAAAACGTAGAAATAAATCCAAGATGGATTGTATAAGCTTTTGTTCTTACGCAATGTGGTTTGTGTTGTAAAGTCTGTTTATTTTATATGGAAGGCCGCTTTACCCCTGGTTCAATTTAACCTATCTCAAAGTCTTTCTTTATTTGGCATTCTTACTAAATTTCATTAAAATCGGTGGAGATTTTGATGAATTATTAGTACTTAACATTTCTGAAACTCCTAGAATCTCTAGACCTCATGATACTAGAATGAATTTATGTCTAGATCCATATTTGAACTCATTCCGACGGTTAAAACTCGAAATTTTTTAAAAAGTCTGTTGTTTTTGTATGGGAGCCTTCCGATCTCCTGGTATGATTTGGTCCATCTACTAACTTAACCTTACTATTGATAAAGCAAAACCATTCATACCAAATCAAAATCAAAATCGGTTGAAATTTACGCGATGTGGGACAACAAGACACACAAATTATTTTCATTTAAAACATTAAAAATTAAAACTGATTCATCTTCATATTTTACCTCCCAAATTCGTCTATTAACGATTACTAGGAAATATGACACATTTCTAATCCAAGAAATTCATTTGATGACAAAATGCAATCATCCCTTTAGCGCATGGTAATTTTTTTTTTTTGTTATATGGCATACTTAAAGGTGGATTATATTAGAAATTTTTATGAATTAATATATTTGTTTAATATTTAATATTTACAAATAAAGGGTGGAGTAAAAACTCTCAAGAAATTTATTGAATGATATAAAACTTTAATATAAGTATATATTTTTGATTTTATTTATTTATTGTATAATAAAGTTTAAATTTATATTTAAATAAATTAATACTATTTATATAGTTTAATCAGGTTAAACTATTTTTAAACTTAAAAATATATTATCATTTTTCATATAAAAATTTATAAAAATTTAAAGTGGTGATTTGTGGAAAGTGGAATAGTGAGTGGCGATTTTAAACATTAATACTAAGTACATATTATATGTCTACTATAAAAGTCTAAATAAATCTTGACTTCTGTTTATCTGAAAATACGATTGTTTGTAATCTTTATCCAAACAAGGGCGGGAGTCGGGATTATAGAACCATAGGAACCAAGGAAAGTAAACCTTTAATTTTGGAAAGCCATCTTAGCATCTTAGCTAAGTTGCAAACCATGTGTAACCAGTAACACTAACAAGTTGGAATCCATTATTTTAATTAGGTATTTAAAAAAATTTTAGTAAAGAGCTAAATATTAAAATCTAATGAATTAAATTCTTTGAATAATAATAATGAAAGCCATTTACACTATATCATTTATGTGAATTTGTCAAATATAAAATCATAAATAAAAATATCAAAAAAACTCAAAAGAACAATTACTGTCATTTAATATTATTTAGGCAAATTGTCAATATAAAAACATTTTAATTAGAATAAAAATATGATCGGGAAATAAGTATAATAATTATTCGATTTCAATATTATGTTTAAAGCCCTCTTTTATCGCTCTTCATATTGCTTTTCTATTTTCTACCCTAATATAATATTTTTTCTGTTAATATTCTAACTAAACTGTCAAAATGTCAAAATGCGTATACTTATTTCAGATATATAAAAACTCAAATGAATTTTGTAGATGACTTTTAAACTGTCAATTGCTATCTAAAAGAATTTCCCAATTAATGTTATTTTTAAAGCTTTACACTATATAACATGTTTTTATTTGTCGATCAACTTTTGATGCGATCACAGGAAAGCTCAAATGTAAATTCATTAGCGTTTAGTAAAGCGGTTTTTAAATGGTTGTAACTTGTGTGTGCAACATTTCAATAATAAATTATAAGATTTATATGTGTTTGTGTGTTTGCTAAATGTTCAACTGTTAGGCTAATAAGCGTGGTGCTTAACCATGTAAGAAATTCGCATCGCAATTATTTCCAAACTTGAGTTATGTTGCGTACTGCAGCAAATGGTACCATTAAGAAATTCGCACTAAAATATGTGTGTCAAATAATCAAATATTTGCGCACCAAATTTTTAGATGGTGAGGCACCTGTATATTTCATAGGTAAATGTTAACACAGGTGGAAAATGTTATATTTTTATTATTAGGATTGATCTAAATGGATTCCACATACAATTTAAATATGAGATATTACTAGACCTTATAACATGTAGAAACGTTTTACATTTTCATATTTACAATTCTATTTGTTATATATTATGTAATAATTTTATATAAATTATAAGGTATTTCCGTAATCTGAGAGTTATATTATTCAATTAAATTATTTTCTTCATTATTAATTGCATAATTCAAAACAATTGATAAAATCACATTTGATTTTAACTAATTACGCAATGTATTAATTATTTAGAATTTTGACTTTTATAATTAATAAAATAAATGTAAATTTGTTATAAAATAATTGGAATTTAATATTTATATTTTATTACTTTAATTACTAATAATAATTTAATAAAAAAACTAATAAATTGATTAAAAAGCCAAATAAAAAGAGATTACATACTTAATTAAGTCTATAAGTTTTCTATGTAGATTCTACCAATGTTTTAATAAAAAACTTAAAAAAAAAGTAATATAAAATCCATAAAACATAAAACAAAGCAAATAATTGTTAAAAATTTTACAACTTTGTTTTTGTTTTTTAATTCAAATAATGCTTAGAAACATGACCTGCAATAAATCATTTTAATAAGTCATTTATAGTATGCTTTTAATTTGCTAGCCCTTATTACGAACTTTTATTCGTTAAAAAACGAAGAGACAACAAGACCAAAAAACGAAAAAAGAACCCAAATTCTAATTTTAGAGGTGGAAAATTAAAACTAGAAAAAATATAAAATTTTTTTTGAAAAAGAAAAATAAAATTTTCTTTTTTAAAACATGTTTCGCAATATTTTTCCCGAATTTTGTAGCTATTTTTGTTTATACACAAAAATGCATTTTCATTAAATAGATTTTGGTTTTTTTTATGTTGTGTTGCATATGATACACCCAATTTGATCATTTCCCATTGTATATATATATATATATATATATATATATATATATATATCTTTTAATAGAGCAGTCGGATTTGGTTTTTCGAGATACAGGGATATAAATTTACACTATCATAAGTATCTACGAGTAGTATCTACCTTAATTGGAAAGTGTGCAGTGTGGTTATTTTTAAATAAAAACACATTTTCTTTTCAACTGTATATTATTTTAAAATTTTTAAATTAGTTCATGATATTAATTTTGATGATGCTTTTGGTCTAATTATTAAATTTGTGGTACAAGATATAGAACATAAAAAAAGATATTTTATTTCAAAAAAAATGTAGGCCTATTTTCTCTAAAATAGAATTTAAAAATCGCTAATAAATGATAAATTAAATGATAATTTCCTCGTAGTTCTTGAATTTTTGTTGAAAATATTTTGGAAAAATATTTTGAAAAATGTTTGAATAAATTAAAATAATTTGGTAATATATTGATTCATTTTATATAATAGGTTATATTTGGCATTTAGATTGGAAATCTATAAATGAAATAACTTGTAAATGGATCATTACATTAAATTTGTAATTTCTAAATTTATATAAAAATTGGAAAATATTATTATAATTTATAAAAGTGTGTAAGGTAAGGTAAGACTGTTTTTTTCGATTAAAAGTTAAACAAGTATAAGTTTTGAATTAATAAGTTCGGTACTAAAATTTGAATATACATTATCTAAAGCAGAAATATGTACTTAGATATAACTTTTTGTATGAGGTTATTTTAAATTTTAATTTGAATGTCATACTAATGTTTTGGGCTTCAGAGGAACGATTGATCCTTTAGAAATTAATGAAAAGTTGACTGTTGACTGTTTAGTCTTAGATAGAGTTGATAAAATGAACTTTTTAACTATTTATTTAAGCAAACAGAGAATATTTATATTATTTTTCAAAAAAACTTTTTTTCAAATTTAACAATACAACTCCTGAAAAAAAGTTCCTCTGAATAGGATTAGGAACCTAAGAACTCTTAGGAAAAATGTTATCTAATTGTTTTACAACAATGAAATAATGTTCAAATAAAAATTTCTTAATTCCAATTCAAAAAAGTTAGTTTTAACCATAGCTAAGATAGTCTAGGTAGATGCAGTATCTAAAATGGCAACCAATCGAATAGCCCGGGTTCGAATACCATCATATAAGTAAAAAAAATTTATATGGGTTTCGCCATATCTCAGTTTTACCATTCGGTTCAAAATAGTAGCTTACATGCATAATTAATAACTTCTATCTTTAATAATATTTATATAAAAACTTAAACAAATGCAAAATATAAAACAAATAATTTAATTGAATAATATAACTCACAGATATAGAATACCATATAACTCAAATACAAAATTATTACAATAAAAAACCAAATAGAATTGTATCTATTTAAAATTTAAAACGTTTCTACATGTAATAAGGACTAGTACTATCTCATATTTAAATTGTATGTGGAATTCATTAAGGTCTATAATTCTAATAACATTTATTTAATATGCCCGCTTCTTTTCCAACATTTCGCAATGGTGTATAGACAGGCTTATTAGCCTAATTAAGATGTACCTTTATCTATGTTTAAATGACTTTAAGTTTTAAGTGAAGTAGAATATGAGATATAATTAATATATATAATGGCTTTACTAAAATTGAAAATATGATTACAGAAAACTTTCAATTCAAAATAGGAACAACTCAGTGAAGACTGGAAGAAATTAATTACAATTTAAAAAATATTCTTAAAATTTTACACAACAGAAATTCTTCCACAAATTGGCTTAAATTATTTAAAAATACCATATATTTAAATATTGAAAATATTTTCAAAAGCAAATTAAATGGATACACTGCACTTTAAAATATTTATAAATATTTTTTTTGACATATAAACATTAAAAATTTTGAAAATCCTCTCTCCTCTCAATTATTATTTCATTTTCAATTTGTTCTCCAACTTCTCATTTTCCTTATAATAAAGAGAATAGAGAGATCCTGACTAACCAAAAATTTCCCTGAGTAAATACAGAGCATTTTTGTTTTTCAATGGAAAATTCATAATATATATATATATATATATATATATATATAAGAAAATTCTCCTATTTGAATGAAAATTTTTTTTTTGAAAACATTCATAAAATAATTGAGTCATAATGTTATTAATAGGTCAGTGATGTATTTAAAACAATTTTATAAATTTTTGAAAAAAAAAAAATAAATAAAATGTTTATTTATTTAGCATTAATATAGTTTGTGTGAATAAAAATTGAAATAATTCTGTAAGATATTATGCCATATATACTGAAAGATTACTTCCTCCGTTTCAATCAAATATTTGGTTCATTAATTTGATGCAATGAATTGTTTATTTTAAATAATTAAAATAATTTTAAATTAATTATAATTAAATAATTAAATTTGTATTATATTTAAATTACAGTTTTTTGTCATCGAATAAAAAGCCTTTTCTGATTAATTTATTAGTATTCCACCATAATATTTAAAAATCAATAAAATGTTTTCATACATATGAGTGTACGAGTACGAGTTTGTATATTGAACAATTAAACAGAACTACAATGGTTAGAGTGTCAATCTTTCATTCCAGAGGTCTTAGTTCGAATTCCAGTAAATGCGAAAAATCTTCTATCCGTGTTTCGACTCGACTTTTGACAAATTAATAGCATACTCAATAATTGATAACTATATCTCTTTAATTAAATACATTAACTTAAACAAATAATTAATATACACAAATAATTTAATTGAATAATATAACTCGCAGATACAGAAATACTTTATAATTCAAATATAAAATTATTACAATTTATGATAAATATAATTGTATCTATATTGCAAATCTCAGACGTTTCTACATGTTATAACGCTTACATGTTATAGATATAATACTCTCATGTTTAAATTGTTTGTGGAATGCATTAGGATCAATTCTAATAACATTCAATGTATCTATGGTTATAGACAGGCTTATTTAGGATTATTTGCATTACATCAAACATGCAAAAAAATATTAAACTTGTAGGTATCCCAAAGAATAAGCTATTTCCAATTTTAACAAGTATAATCAATAATTTAACCAATAAGCTGCCATGGGCTATCGGCTAAAATTAATTTAAAACACTATACAATTACAATATCTGGATTCAGTGGTTAGGAGCAAACTTAAATTTTAATTGATAGAGTTTATGATTAAAAAATCAATAACTATATAATGAAATTATTTTATAGATTTGGTAATTTCTTATAATTTTGATTGCGAGATTAAGTTTTACCAACCCTATGATATTACCGTACTTTGACAAATAATAATATTATATAAGTATTATAAATACGTCATCTATAATATAAAAAAATTATACGTATTTTTTGTAAATATTTATTTTAAATATTTGTTTATATTTTAGCAATCTTTTATTAACGTACATAGGTTTTTTATATTAATATAATTTACTAGAAAAATAATCCGGTGTTTCACCCTTTTTTTACAGCCGTGTATACAAACAGGTCACGAGTACATTAAAATTGCTCCTCCGTTTGTAACTCATCAATTTAGACTTGCAAGGTATATTGTCAAAGGTATGCATCGGATCAACATCACAAAGTAAATTGAAATAGCTATGTGTATCTGTTCCTCCGCCCGTACAATAACTCAAAAACTATAAGGGCTAGAATTTTTTTGTTTTTTTATTTTTTTTTTTAAAACTTTTTTTTTTTTAACTAATTAAGTTGCCGAAGCTGCGTTCCATGATCTTATACCGCAAAAAACTATAGTAGAACACATTCAATTCAGAATACTTTTAATTTCGAGAAAACTGTTAATTAAACTTTCTTTTGTTTGAAAGGAGTAATGTCAAAAATTGACTAGAAATAGATCATAGTTTCAAATTCGTATTTTTAACACTATTTTTCAAGCTGAAATAAAATAAACTCTTAAGGTTAAGCCTAGTTCACATTATGCTTATTCACTGGCGTTAATCAATTAACTACTATTTGCACTTTATTATTAAGCGTTGAAATGTAAATATATAACAAATCAATGATTGTGTTGTCAATCAAATGCTTTTATTATCAAAAACATAAATCTCTAAACAAAATGATTCAATTATTCTATAATAAACTTATTTAAATGCCCGACAAAGTGTTAATTGTTTTATACAATAAACATAAAATAATAAAAAAAACTAAATGTTGTAAAAATTGATTCTATACATCTTGAGGTAATACAGATAGTTGTAATTAGAATAATAAATAATTTTACAAAAAACAACAACAACAAAAATGCATTTAAATAAAAAAGTAACTATTTTATTTTTATTTTGATTACAACAATTGCAAGTCATAAACATTATCGTAATTCATAAATATCGGAAGTAAAAATTAAAAAAATTTCACGGTATTTGGTGCTAAATAATTCCAATTTTTACTTTTCCGAACTATTAAACTACAAAAAAATATATATATCAATATATGTTTACTTCCCTAACCTTGAAAACGATGCTAAGATTTTAATTTACTTCATTTCATTTTTTACTTAATATTTTAAAATAAAAAAAATACAAAAATTACACGCTGGATTGACTCGCAAGTTGCAAGTAAGCGGTCAATCTCAAAACATTTTTATTAATTGTTTACAATAATATTGACAATATAATAATAAAAAAAATATGTTTCAATAAAATTTTGAGGGAAAAAAAGCTTCTTTGAAAATCTAAAATTAAAAAATTAAAGTACCTACTTACACAATTTATTTATTTACTTATTAGAAAATTTTTATTTGTAAGTTTATTTAAATATTTACATTATTTACAAAGTTAGATAGGTAAGGTATGTTTATGTATCAATGGATTTATTCATTTATTATTTTTATAAAATAAACTTAACGTAAAAACGAGGAACAGTGTAGTAGAGTAGACTATGTCAACTCTGGGATACCAGTATGACAGTAATATTGACATTATATCATCCCGTTAATTACTTTTGTCAAAAATTAACATACCCAACTTACTAGACTTTCAGTAAATATACAATAGAAAATGTAAGTTTAAAGGGAGCTTTTTAAACCCCTCCCGTACACCGACTATATTTGATTCAGACGTTAGACATTAAAGTTAACTACTATTACATAGAGTAATGTAAGTGAAAAAAAGAAGTTGTATGGCAACTACTCGGACCTACTTCACTACCCCATCTAAATTTTGCACAAACTTTGGCCATTAAACAAAACTATTTTTGGCAAAATTTCAATTATCCAGCTTTATCTAGTATTGAATTATTTTCATTTAAAAAAGAAGTTGTATGGCAGTAACTCGAACCCATGAACAAAAATGGCTGGATTTTAATAGCGATTACGGCTATTGTATAAAAACGAATTTGTGAAAATTTCAAAATTCTAGTTCCTTTAATTTTTATAGTTATCGTGGTGACGGCCGGATAGATAAACGAACCGACATAGATTTACTCTTCGATTGTTATCCGATCCATACCTTTGAATCTATATCTATTTCCTCTCCTTCTCTGCGTCACAAACGTAATGGCAAATTTAGTATACCCTGTTGACCTATAGTCTAAATATAGAATAAGCAAAATATAGAAAAGTTTTTCAATATGGTATTATTTTAATGCATTTTAATATTTATATATATACAATTTTTTTTCTCTCCATAAAAGGTTATTGACTGCACAATACCCTATATTAATTAGTAATTATATGTTAATTACATTACAGGGTAATGAGAATTAATTTACTTCCGGTGATTTGAGATTTATATTTTGTATATACATATAAAACTTATAAATGACTTTTAATCTCAGTAGCCTTGCAAAAAATATTATCTGGGATTCTTAAGCAGGAGAAGGAAATACTTTACATCTCTAAATCTACTTTAAATTTATAAAATCTATATAATGAAGAATATGCTTGTGTGTTTTATAAATATCTACTAGATAATACTACTAAATTAAAATTATGTTCTTCTTCTTCTGCTATGGCGCTACAGTCCGTTGTCGAACCTTGGCCTCCTAAAAAAAAAAAATTATGTTAAATATCCAAAACTAAATCGCCGTAATACACGTTTAGCAGCTTAATCTCAATTATATACAGTAAAGCTTTTTCAAACAAAAACTTTAAATATAGGAAATCTTTTTTAAGTCGCACCTGCAATTTGGGGAACACATTACAATATTTATGATTGGGAAAAATCCAAGAAGAAGTCAATTTATACCTTTTGGGTTACCCATTTAAATTTTAATAGACATTTATGTCTCAACTTTACTCTTCAGGCATTATTCTGCTTCAGCAGGTTGGATGCTTATCCCATTATTTTGGCTGCGAGGGAGACTGTTTTTAGTGAGTACAACTCTTCCACTACCACGGAGTTCAGTATTTTAGGTAGTATTTCAGGTGGCTTGCAGTTTAAATGTTCTTTCTTTGGAAAAATAAAAGGAATTTGAGCTAAAAGTTCGTACATATAATTAAATCATATAAGAATTACAGAGAAGATTTTTGAGGCAGCTTGCAATTCAACCAGCATGCATCTACCACATCATTTAATAACATAGATAATATAATGAGAGCGTTTACAGTTTTCCACCCATATTTGAAATTTATTGAGTTATTATATTTGTGTCACCTATTGTAGTTTGAGTTCTATTCAGAAATTTTTAAATGTTATTAGAAATGATGTTAATATTTAACTAATTTTATTCAATCTTCCAAAATAAATATTTATAACGTCCTACATCTTCCTAATGAATGAATCTTTTGAGTCCGTGTAACTAAAAATACATAAAATCTGATATAAAATTCTTGTAATATGAAACATAAAACTAATTGACGCCAATAAACCGCATTAATGATTCATAAAATTCAAGGTTTTAACTTTAACATATTATACTTCTAATAATATATATATAAAGAATATATATATAATATATTTTATAGGGTATTCTAAAAATAAACACAAACTATTATTCCCTAAGAATCTATAATAAAAATGGAAAAATATATTGATAAAATTTATGGAAATTCTACCTACAAGGATCTGTAATTTTACATTTGAAGTTACATATAAATGAAAATGTATATATACTTATATATATAAATATAATAAAAACGTCATATTACAAAAAATACATACAATATAAGGTTGATTATACCGATTGTTTTATTCAAATTACTTTTAATACAATTATTTTTAAACTTAATTGTAATCATAATTTATAAAAAGGCCTAGGCCTATTCAGTATTCAAGGCTTATTTGGTCATTTTTACTGCATTAATATATTAATTTAATTATACGAATACTATGTTTAATTAAAGAATTCATTATTGAACTTCATAATTTAAAAATAAAAACTACTCATAAAATGTTTAAACAAAAAAAATCTATAACTCAATTATTAAATATATAAGCATAGAATTTATAATATAATTACTATACTGCACATTATACGTATAGGTATGTGCATATATCCTTGATATTATAATTTACAAGCCCCCTATAATATAAAATTTCATTTGAATATCCTTCCATATAATAATAAATATAATATTTCAAATATTAAATTAAACTTTAAAAATTGATTTAAAAGCAAAAAGTACAACAAGGTTATCAACACATACATAACCTTTGAACTATGTAAATTACAAAAAAAAAAAAAATAATAATTTATAGGTTATGTGTTTGAGCTTAAATAAAAAGAGACAAAAAATCAGGTAACCTCATAATTTTATAGCACAATAACATAAATTTTAATTCCCTTGACTATTATTTAATAAATATATATATATATATATATATATATATAAAATGCATTTGACATATCACATAACTCACAAATACACAATCATACGTCATATAAAAATAATATGCGTATTTTACTACATATATTTATATTTTTAAAATTTTTAATACTTTTCATCTTACATATACGTACATATGTATATGCATGCATAATATATAAGAGTATTATGAAATATGAGAACATCATTATTAGCATTGTGATATTATCATCATAATATTATCATTTATCAATATCATAATAATCATTTATGTAAGTATATAATCCATAATATTACTAATGAATATATTCATTAATCCTTTTATTATCCGTTTTTTTTTCTTTTTTCATTCTTGTGTTGCCAGATGTACATAAATAATATATTATTCAATTTACATCACACATATACATATTCACATATACACCCACTCAAAATAAATTTTTTTTTTAATATTAAATCAATATAATTTACAATAAGAAATAGGTATATTATTATAAATTTATGAAATATATATATATATATATATATGTATATATATATATAGATATATACATTTATTTATATATATATACATGATAAAGATGATAATGATGATGCTTGTAATACCGGTTCCATTTAAATATGATGTAAAAAGAATTTTCCGAAATTACATACATACATACATACACTTTTATACACTTTTCAATAATGAAATTTTGAAAACACTTAGTGATATAAATATATATATTTAATGAACATTGTATTCCCTCATTCTGTCATTTATGAATTTTTAGTTTTTCTTTGGAAAATTTCAAAAAAAAAAACAAACAGAAAATTTTTATTTTGATTTTTTCCAAAACAACAACAAAGAGAATTTTCCTTGGAATTTCTTTTTTGGTTTTATTTTCATTATAAAAGGAAAAAGCCCTAAAAAAATTGGGTTTTTTTTTTCATTTATTTTTTAAAAATTTTCATTTCATTTGTTTACATTTGGAAAATTGTTTTCATTTTTGATTTTTTGATTTTTCCAATTTTAAGTGAAAAATTTTTTTTTTGTAATTTTTAATTTTTAGTAAAAAAAAACATTTAAAAAGGGAAAAATTAACACCATTTTCTCGTGTAAATTAAGATTTTTTTAGACTTCGAATTGAATGGACGGAAGCAGCAGCAGGGAATGAATTTATTTAAAGATTAGGAATTGGGTCAAGGGCTGATATTTTTTTTTGTGTATACATTTTATTTATAAACAAAATGTAAAATAATACTTTTTTTTTGTATATATATAATGTATGTATAAATAATTTATATATATGTATGATATAATGTAACAATTGTTTTATTTATAGGTAGATTTAATGTTGCATATATATATATAAAATCTTTTCTATATATACTCGTATATATTAAAAATGAATCCACATAAATTGTACAAAAAAAAAAAAACAAAATGAGACGCGCCTTATATGTATAACATGTGGAGAGCATCCATCACTCATCCATCACAGAAGTGATGATGGTGAAGATGATGATGAATACAATATGAAATTAAATATCAAATATACAATGTTAATTCTATATACAATGTAATTTATAAAAATAAGAAATGAATTGAGGACAAAGTCATAGTAACTGTATACGGGATAAAAAAAAATACAGGAAACTTTAGCAATGGTTTCTTAGCATGAAAAATGAATATCCAGGATATGGAGCCAAATGGAAGAAAAAATTTATAAATAACTTTGGATTTTTTTCTGCGAAATAATACCTATAGGTACTTATATAATTTATGTCGAATCAAATAAAATGTATTTGTACTTTAAATTTCAAAAAATTTGATGAAATCAATATATGTTTAGTGACAATGCAAACTTTGATAAATAATTGTCCAAAAATACGTTATGAACGTTTTTGAAGAATTTTTATCCAACAACTTTATTGGGTTTATCATTAAGTGTTTATTGACTACTTGGCAACTGTATTTAAATTTAAGCTTGTGAGTAGTCTATATAATTACTTATTGTAAAATCTAAGAATTCTTCGAAATACGACAATCACACAAATTAAAGGACAAAGCTTATATATATAAACTACAAAAGCTTTTCAAACCTTCAAGTCAATGATGCAATTGGTGATATAAATTAAAACTATCTATAACAGTTAATAAACTATTCAAAAAAATTTATTTATATAAAATAGAAAAAAAATATGCTGAGTCCATTTTAAAACAAACCGCTCTTACAGGAAAAAAATAATGCGACAACTTTATCTAAAACGCTATTTATTTATTTAAGATAAAGAAATCCTTATTCTGTTAATAATTTCCAACAAGATTTTTGAAAAATTGTAAAATTGTAATACACAAAAATTTCTTTTATCTATCAGAAAAATTTTTACACACGAAAATTATGTAAAAATAATAATGTACATATTAAATTTAAACTTAAATAAATCCATAAAATTTTTTTAAATTAAGGGGACACTAAATTTCGCCAAATTTAACTTTTTGGGGTAAGATTGTAGCTCTCTATTTGTGTTATAATTACAAATTTCGATTTATGAAATATTCGCAAAAAAAATTAAAAATTGCAATAGCGAAGTACTCTTGGGTTTACCCCATTTTTTCCGAAATCTTATCAACTCAAGATATTAACATCCAAATCTTATATATGAAATTTAAAATTATTTCGGGTCAGCCGTTTAAGATGTACACTGACACTTAATCCCACAGACGAACACCATAAAAAGAACACGGTTTTTGGTTTTCTGCACACCGGAGTAATACATTCATGCAAAAATCTCACGTTCCAATTTTTGGTTCGAAAACAATATACCTGTCGCTTATAATATTTAATATAAGCGGTTAGTAAATATTAAGTTGATCCCATTCAAAACAATTGAATGTTGAAGAACCAAATTTTTATTATTATAATTATTTTGCTTTAATATTATCTATTATATATTTATACATATAAGAATCAATTCTGAAACTATATGAAGGGAAAATCGAAATAAAATCCTAAAGTCATCTGTTTTTCTAACATTATACAAATACTCTGTTTTGATGAAAACCCCTTCCCCAATTCTTAATTTCTTTAATTCTTATATTCATCTCCCACCAATTCAATTCTAAATTTTTTCAAATCTCAATTTTCTCAAATACACAGTATAATCGATTTTTATTATAAAATTTTAATATTTTATAATCATATCTAAAAACAAAATAAATTTGCCACGTCTTTATATTTATTTATAACTTATCTTTCATTTTTTTTAAAAATTTAATAAGGATTCATACAAGCGTACCTAGTTACCTAAAATTAAAAAAATTTGAATTGTAGATATATAAGTTTATTAATAGAAAGTTTTCCTACATATATTTTTCAAATTAAAAACTTTTCCAATTGAAATTTAAGAATTTTCCCTAAATAAAATTTATTCATATAAATTTTAATCTGAAGTTCTTATATGAAAATTTTCAGTTTTCGTCCTTTTTAAATATTTATTTTCTTATTTTTTTCGTTTTTTATGTATTCATGTTTTTTTATTTTTTGTTTTTGTTTTTTTCATAATATATAATATCAAATTCAATTTTTTTTCTAATTTCCATTTGTTTTTCACAAATTTTCTTTAATAAAAACCAGTAATTTGTATATATATATTCAAGTTTAATTATACAAATAAGTCCAAAAAATTTAATTAATTCTATACTTTAGTAAAATAAACTTTTGATCCTTAAAAAAAATATTACTTTAATTTCATGTATTAAATATTTCACATTAAAATCCTTGTTAAGCTTTAATTAATAACTAATTTTTGGAAAACCCAAAAATTTTAAGTAAAAAAAAACGGATTTCTTACCAATTTTCCACCAAAAGATTTTTTATTTTTAGAAATTGAATAATTTTGTAAGTACAACTTTTTTTTTAATTTCCTTTGTTGTTGTTGTTTTTTTTTTTGTAATTAAAAAAACAATTCTTTAAAGATACAGTTATTCGAAATTTTCTTTAATTTTTTTTTAATGATTTTTCGTATTCGATGGTTAAAGTTAAACTGATTTACAGTTAGGTATACCTAAAAAAAATTTCAAAAGAAAAATCATATTGAAGAGCTTTTCTCACTATGAAGCCCGTTGACTTATTGGTTAGTAGGTTTTTTATATAGTTGGTATATATGTTAACATAAATACATATATATATATATTTGTGAAAATAAAATATGTTATACAAAAAAGGAAAATACGTGGAAAGAAGAAAATGTGAAAATTTAAGCTTTGTTTTTGTTTTTTTTCATTATCCTTTTGTGGTCCTGTTTTTTCAATTTTTTTTTTTTTGTAAATTTGTAGTTAGAGAGGGTAATGTTGTATTTTGTTAATTATTGAGATTTTTTTACTCTATTAGGGAGCATAGACCTTGCATTTGAAGTTTCTAAATTTTTCAGTTTGACGCCCTCTCTTGGATTATATTCCAGGAGAATTCACATCTACTTATTTCTTTTAGGGCTGTGCGCTTCCATATCATTCTAGGTTTACCTCTTGTTCAAGAACCTTCTTGTAGGTCTCAATATAGTGAATCAATCTGTGTCCGATCCACTTCGCATATTCTTCTGGTTATTTGCCTTACAAGTAGTTCTTCGTTTGCTAAGTCCCACAAATTTGTTGTTGATACTATTTGGCCAGAAAATTCTGCATATGAATCTCTAAGTGTTTATTTATGAAAACTTGGAACGTATTTTATACTATTTGGCCAGAAAATTCTGCATATGAATCTCAAGTGTTTATTTATGAAAAATTGCAACGTATTTTGATGGAGTTCGTTAGTATTCACTCTCATATGTTAGTGTCGATTTAATTTAGGAATTATTTTTAGAATATATAGTTAATATCATATAGTTTAAAATAAATAATAAGGTGGATAGTACAAAAGATCTCTTAAAGTATCTCGGCAATCAAGTTATAAGTGACAATGATTCATGAAACAGAATCTAATTCATATTTGGATTTGTAAATGCCCTATATCCCTTGTTGGAATAAAAATATAAAAAAAAAAATTATAAATCATAGGAATAAACATATAGGAACTTCCCAGTCTTCAACTTTAAGAATTATCACTGAACTCTGTATACTATCTAGAAAAAACTTACATAAACAAAATTTTAAAGACACTTGGTCAAACGTTTTTAATTAAAAGCAAAAAAAAGACTAAATATTTGAAGAATTTTTGTGTCTCAATGAGTGTGTATAACTTAGTCATAGAATTTGCTCCATTGGCGAAAGCCAGATTTAATATCAACAGTGTAAATTTCTAAGACAGAAGCAGTTGTTCTGCCAAAATGGATCATGAAAAGCATCTAAAACCACCCACTGAAACTGAAACACACTAAAGCCACACCCTTTTAAAACCACACTTCAGGATGGAGCCATTGATACAAATGCACAGTTTTGAGGAGGGAATTGGGAAAGGGAACTTTAGGAGTTGGGGTTGGGACAATAGATTTATAGGATAAATGCGAAATTTGGGGGATATTACAAAGGTAACATGAGTTTAAATGATGATGTTAATTTGTTTACAGAATTTAGAGTTTTGGGGTAACCAACAAATGCCCCAACGATTTTATATATTGCAAGTATATACATTTAACTTTTTTATTTCAAACAATTTAAACAAAAAAAAATTTTTCAAGTCTAAAATATGCTAAAGTCATACTTTCTACATAATTGAATTAAACTCATTTACTTGACATACAATTATATACAATAAACTTGAAATTAAATTTCATTATCTTACAACATTTTTAAAGTACACAAGAAAAAACAAGTTTAATCTCAAGAAAATTGAAATTAAATCCCAAATTGTTCTCAATTCATACAAAAAAAAAAATATTCAACTATATACTCCCATTTTATATTTAATCCAATTTTCCAATTCTTCTTTAATTTTTCTTTCATTTTTCATCTGTTCCAATATACACAGAATGAAAATTTTTTTGTTTTTCTTTACAAAAGCAACAAAAGAAAAACTTTCAAAAAATATTCCAAAAGGTAAAAAAATATAAAAACTGTGTCATGCGCGAATTTTGTAAATAAATATGTGACTTCGTGTATTTTGAAAAACAAAATCTTTACACGAACAACTTTTGTTTTGTTGTTACATATCCTTTTTTATGTTTTTATAAGTTAGGAGTTTGTATTTTTTTTATTTTTTTTTTTTTTACATTCTCTACTCCAATAAAATTTATACTTAAGACCTAAGATAAAATACAGTGCCTTTAGTAATACTTCAGTTTTAATTCAATATTAAAAACTTCAATACTTCAATAAAGTCCTTAATAAAACTGTTATATACATATAGGAATATATAGAAATAAATGTATGGCGTAAACAAATTATTATAATGTGTATGAATGCTTGTGTAGATGAAAAAAAAACATATGATATGAAAGCTTTTTAAAAAAACTTTTTAATTGAAAGTTTTGTTTGGCTTTTTTGTTTAAATGATAATTAAATAAACTTTACTGTTTTTTGTGCGAAGAAAAAGTCACAGGATTTCAAGATATACTTCCGGAATGGGGTTGTGAGCTATCAAGATGACGTCATCACATATCGGTACTAAATATCTCAAAGTTTCCGAATATATAAACTATTAGTGGCGATAAAATCTCTTCTAACATTGTATATACAAAACAAACATATAAATATTCTGAAAAAAGCGGCAATCCTGATTTAAAATTCAACTCTAAAATCAATCCTGATTCAGATTCTTGTGTATATATATATTATATGTTTATATATATTCTGGAAAAAGCGCATAATTCTGATTTTGTAACCAACTCTAAGGTCCTTTCTAATTATACT
Source organism: Dolichopus griseipennis (assembly GCA_963082915.1). Taxonomy (NCBI): domain Eukaryota; kingdom Metazoa; phylum Arthropoda; class Insecta; order Diptera; family Dolichopodidae; genus Dolichopus; species Dolichopus griseipennis. Next base: position 24,933,963 of record OY720443.1, read on the forward strand.
TTAACCTACATGTTTCAAAAACAAAAATTTTATAAATATGGGGTTGCCACCTTCAAAATCCCTCCTTATAAATTACTAAAACCCAACTTAATATTGTATCAAACTCTAAAGTGCATTCTAACATTTTTAAATACATATTTCAACTGGAAAACAAAAAGGCAAAATAAATTTATGAGAATTAAAGTATGAAAATGTATTTTTTAATAAAAAATGTGTCAGTTATGTTCTCTGGTGGGGCTATTTGTCAACATATACCATACTTATTATATACCGTTGGAAAGAGTGTCAAAAGACTTTTCTAACAGTATAATAAAAAATACAGGGTGTTTTTGAAAATTTCATACTTATAGTAATTTTTTTGAAAGTTCAAAAAATTGTTTTTTTTGTTTTAAATTTCCACTTGAAATTGCAATATCTCAAAAACTAAAGCACTGATTCAGATGAAACAAGATGTTATGAAAGACAATATCATACCCTACAATATTGTAAAATATTGGTTCCAGTTTATTGTCTTACAAGAAAAATATAACATTTTAATTAAAATGCTACAAAATCTTACGAAAATTTTGTAATGCATTTTTCAACCACTAGATGGCGCCATCGCCACTGATAGTTTATATATTCGGAAACTTTGAGAAATTTAGTACCGTTATGTGGTGACGCCAGCTTGATAGCTCAAAACCCTTCTCCGGAAGTATATCCGAATTTCAATTTTATGAATTGAAATAAATCAGCTAATTTGCAATATTAACTTTGTTGTTGTTGTTTTAATATGGGGGGATAGCATGTCCCATTCTAACACATAGCACATAGGCTCTGCGGCCCGAATTGGAACTTTAATATTAGATTTTTGTATTTCAAAATTTAGTTATTATTTAATTTTTTTAAAAGTATAAAGGATATAAGGTTTCGTTTTTTGATTTTCTACTTCTTTCACTCCAAAGAAGAACAGCGCTCTAATATAAGCTATTCTTTCATATTCTATGATTAAGCAGATTTTAATGTTATAAAAAAAGTTTTTCCGCTTTTCTCTATTTTGTCTTCTTCAATTCGGAGCTATGGTGTACGCGTTCTTAATACACTTCGTTTTACTTACATTCCGTAGCTTAGATTACATTCTAAAGCTTTCCCCACCAATTTTTTTAAGAAATCTTCTCTAAATATGACCCAATGTACGGTAATTTCCATCTTCTTACCTGTATTAATATCTAATCTACTGTAGGTAGTCCTTTCTATTACGCGCATAGTTCTTCATTGCTTATACTCGTTGTCCAGGAGATTTCGTAGCCAGACCTTAAGAACTTAATTATAAATATTTAGAAGACTCTTTGGTCAGAAGAAGTTGCTCGTTGGTCTGGAGCCCTTGTTTATAAATGTCTAAATTAATGATATATTATGATATACTCGTAATATTATACAACATGAATTAAAATTATAGAACTTAATAAGAATTTCACCTAATTTGGTGAAATTAAATTGTGTATATAATTTCGAAAATCTTCAAATTAAACAATCAAGTTTAAATTATGAACAATTTGCCTATATTATTTATAAAAATTATTTAAATATAACCAAAGACATATATTTTTTTGAAAATTTATTAATTTAAAAACTAAAGAGGCATCACGCACGTCTTTCATTGATTCTCATATCTTCTAACAGGCGCATTCGCAGGTCCTGGTCTTTGTTTTAAAATACAAACTAAAAACTAAGTGCAGACGATCAAATTGAAAATAAGCCTCTATTAAAATTATATAAATAATATTTTAGAACCAATTTAAACCGAATATTTCATTTCTGTTAATTTTTGAATTTAAATCTAACGGCTGGGTGGCTCAGTGGTTGAACACCGACCTTTCATGCGAAAGGTCCGGATTCGAATCCCAGTGAAAGTGGAAAAACTTTTTTGGTTTTTGACTCGACTCAGCTACCATTTGACATTGGGTTCAAATTAATGACATAATCAATAATTATATATCTTTAATAAAAAATACATTTATATATCAATACAAAATAAAAACAAATAATTTAATTGAATAATATAACTCACAGATTGAGAAAACCATATAACTCAAATACAAAATTATTACAATATTAAAACAAAATGGAATTGTAACTATTGAAAATCTAAGACGTTTCTACATGTTATAAGGCCTAGTTCTATTTCATGTTTAAATTGTATGTAGGATTCAATAAGACCAATTCTAATAACACGAATATAATATGACCCCCTGTTCCAACATGTATTTATGGTTCCAACATGTACTACGGAACAGTTAGCACCTTAAAAAAAAAAATCGATGGATCCTGATATGATTTAAATTATTATTTCGATTTTTAAATATGGTAAAGTTGTTTTTAAGATGCACTGTTATTAAATTCAAGAAAATGGATTCTTCACAATGGATACATCAATTAAAAACTATTAAAGGATTAGTTTTTAAATTCAAATATTTAAGTACATATTTTTTTTTTTTTTTTAAATATATAAATTTAATACAAATTTTTCTTACCTATTTTTATTCAATTTCACTGCATAAATTTACACATTTAATAAATCAAAAAAAAATTCCGAAAGTTAAACAAAAGTCAACAAAATTTGGTTTTTTTTTTTTGGCACAAATAATTTTTATATGTAAAATTTAAAAATTCATTTTACAAACAAACCTATATTTAACTTTTTCATATAATTTTTTTTTTTCTTATGTTTTTATTATTTTTTCCATGCTTTTAGCCTACATTTACAAAAAAAAAAAATTCAAGAAAATTTTGTAAATAAACAAATAAAAAATGAAAAAAACAAATGACATCTGCGCATTAAATTGGAAAAACTTTTTTTAAATGTACATTATTATTGTTTCGCGCGCCTGAAACTTCAATTTTTCACTTGGCAATGGTTTTTCTTACACATACATACACACATGAATTTTTTTCCCAAGTATAAAAACGAAGTTTTAATTTACTTTAAACGGAAAAATCGAATTTTAACACCGCATACACTTTAGGAGGGTCCACAATTTTGTTTTTGAAGAAAAACAACACTCAACACCACTAGGATAAGAAATATTTTGTTGATGAGTTGTTTTCAAATAAATATTTATAATTTTTTTGTTTTTATTTTTAAGGGTCAATTGAGGGGAATTTTCACAAAATGTTTATTGTGAAAAATCAAAAAAAAAGCTTTTAGGACACAACAAAAAACAATATATAAGGAAAATCAACAGTAAATGTTTTTGTTTTTCCTTTAAAAAAAATGTTTGTTACTATTGTTTTTGTTATGACTACTAATTATATACATATATATATATATCGTTTGACTATAAATATGTGTATATAAATAAATATATATGTATTTGTATTTCTATTAATTTTTCTTTAATATATACCGTTATTTTATTGAAAATTTAATTAAAAACTTTTTTTAATTATCTTAACAAACACAGACTATCATTTGTTTCTAAAATAATTATTCGTATATTCCGAATTTTTATTGGCCCTTACGTCCTAACAGTTTGTTTTTGTTCTCATATGGACCTATGTATACATCTGCCTTTAATATAAAAGATAACCTAATTTAATATTTTGTTTTTAATTTTTTATTTTATCTTTTAAAGTATCTGTAAAGTATCTTTTAAATAATATTTTAGGTGTTGTTCACGTTTTGACCGTATGATTCAGACTAAAAAAATTTCCATTTAGTTTTTCTTTTAAAAAATTAATTTTTTTTTTTTTTTTGCATCGGAAAAATCTTTTGAGAAAATGTTTCTTCGGTTTCCTCATTTTTTTGCCAATCAAATATATAAATACATTTGTTTTTACTTAAAATAAATTCTTCAAAAGAGTGAAAATAGTAGCCAAATATTCAAATTTATAAAAACATTGCGAGAAAATTTAAAAATCTGAAAAAAAACCAAACAGAAAAATGTCGTTGAGTCTATGAAATTCATTTTTGTCAATTAATCTACAAAATTCACTTTTATCGTACAATTAAATCTGGTAATAATGCAGGGTTACCATCAGTCCCGGTCTAGGTGGGATTGTCCCACGCATCTAAGATATTTTACGGCGCCACACATACAAAACAAATTTTCCCGCACGTCCTTCTAAAACAAACGTTAAAAATTTCACATTATTATAGTCCGAATTGGTTTTCGACGAATTTACACAATCATGGCAATCATCAATGAAGAGACACTGTAGGAGGAATATGTTTTTTTGAAAAAGTTTATTCGCGAATAAGGTAGTTTAGAAATACCTATTAAAGAAAAATGGGTAATATTTTTTAAGAAGTTTAATAATAATCCAAATACATATTACTAAAACTGTGCAGGTAATATTTCCTATTCCGCTTTCTAATGTTATATCATAACGGGTTTTTAGCCTTATAACAACTGCTTGGCGAAAAAAAATCGTTTACTGTTGGAAAATTTAGAAGCGGAATTAAAGGTGAAACAAAATTTTGGAATGACCTCCATACAATTTCGAAATATTTTAGAGGATGAATTAATTTTAAAAAAAAACATAAAATCCAAAGATAAATACCATTAATATTTATAAATTAAACTTAATTTTTTTACTTTAATTGTTTTTGAATTTTTGATCTCGCTTTTAAGTTTATATTTTATGTTTATATTCCTTTTTTTCTGTTATGTTTTGTTAATTTGTTTATTTTTCATTAATCATATATATTTTTATTTAGTTTTTAATAATTTTGTTTTTTTGTATTTTTTTCATTGTTTGTATAATATAAAATTGAATATTTTAAATATTCAAATTGGAATGTGTTTTCTTTTTTAATTTGAATTTCGGGATTTTGTCCTGCAAATGTAAATCTCAAAGATATTCCTGTAAATTCAATTATTAAAACGAGTGTCACCCGTTAAGTTGGACTTCCTATTTCCTATAATTTTTTTGCTTGAATTTCCACAAACAAAAGGAAAACATTGTTGGTTAACAGTAACAAATTATAATTTACAAGATGCAATTTAAAAAACCTATACCCTTACTGTGAAAATAATGCCTCTTTAATGTAAAAAATTTAGCTTATTTACAGTTTAATGTTTAAACTGTATTAAATAGTTGTACAGAAATACGGTTCAAAATACCGTAGTCAACTAATATAATCTAAGTTAGTTTCCAAGTATAATTAAATGACAGATCATTTTAAGCAATTTAAAAGAAATAATTAAATGATCTGATGGCAAGAAATATTACAAAAAGGCTATAAAAATTGTTTATGTTGTTCATAATTTATCTATTGATCCCAACTTCAGCACTAATTGTACAACAGATTTTTCTTGGTAATGAAATATTTTTTTAGAATACAAACTCGATATTTTTTTTAGTTTTCTTTACAAATTTTAATCACAGCCCTTTAACCAAAGTATGTTTGTTTCTCTACATTTTAAATGTATATTTTTCATTACAGAGAACTTGTTAAAAAAAAATCGTTCTAAAATTAAGACATATTTTATTAATTACATAAATAAATTATAAATTTTTAACATATTTTTAAATATGACAGTTAAATTTAGTTATTAACTTAATTTATATTTTAAATATACGTAAAACGTTTGTGAATAAGATATTTAAAATAATTTACATAAATTTTAGTTTTTAAATTAATTTCATTCAAAATTGTATTTATTTTTATTTTCTAACACAATTTGACCAAATATCATTTCCAAATTGTAAATACTAATTAGTTTTAATTTTTGAAATTTGGAACGCTAAAGCAAAATATGGGTACAAATATATAAAAAAAAAACAAGGGATAGAAATAAAAATAAAACAAATTTTTTTTTAAAAACTTTCTTACGAATAAGATAAAATCTTATTTATTTTACATTAAATAAAGAAAATCAGAAACATTTTCGTATTTTGAAAAATTTTAACCGATCAATTTTTAGAATTCTTTCCAGTACAGTAAATAATTATAGATAATAGATATAGCTTTAACATGAAATAACAAAATTTTTCAATTTGTAAACTTTTGCATTTTTTTCCGTATTTTTTTTTTAATAGTTTGATTTTTTTAAAAAAATAAAATTTCAAATGCTTTATTTTTAAAAAAAAAATCCAAAAGTTTTTTTATATAACATTTTATGTGTTTACCGAAAAAATGTTGTTAACTTTTCAGTTTTAATAAAAAAAAACTGATAAAAATTTAGCATTTTTAAGTATTTTAAATAAATTTGTGTTCAGTTAACAATCAATTACACAGTAATTGATGTCTCTGAACTGGTTCCAATTGTTTGCTTTTTAATTTTTATCATCGCTACACCACTTGTTGATCCCGGTGAACCACCTATTAATAATATAAATAATCCATTCGAAGAAACGCATTCATGCAATTTATTAACCCATTTATCAATATTTTCAATTGATTTTTCAATTCGTGAGAGTTCTAATTGTTGTGGCGCTACATTAACATTACATATTGTTAATGAGTGATCATAAACAACTTCCTTAGCTTTATGTATAGCAGATTTGTTACCATCCATTTTATAATATCGGACAGTATTTTCTAGCGAATGAGTTTCTTTATCGTCACTATTAATTTTATATTTTCCTTCTATTTCATCTTTTAATTCTTTTAGAATTTCTTGTGCAGTTACAATTACAGCAGTTTTTTCAACTTTTGAAACACATGCGAAGAAATTATTTGTAATGTTCATATTCATTTTTTTTGCTCTATTTTGCTCTTTTTTGCGTATTAGAAGTATATCACCAAAATCTAAACCTTTTAAAAGTTTTAATTTAGTCAATTTTAAACTGGCAATACTGTCTTCTGTTGAGTCATGCCCTCCCAATTTAGCTTGAATAGATTCACCAAGAAATTCTTCTGCCAAATGTTTTAGTTTTGATTTACGTTTACGATCCCCGGTCAGATTGAATATTACACTGGTATCAATAACATAGGGATGCATCATTTTCATCGCATGCAAGTCAGAATGTAAAGATTGCCCAACTAATATAGCATCAGATGGTAATAATTGACTGACTTCATTTTGAACCTCTTGAAGTTTTTTAGTCACGCTAAGCATCATTTCGGGGGTGATACCTTAAAATAAAAATTTTATTTATAATTACTTTGAACAATGTGTTTTAATTAAAACTAACCTGAATATTGAGTTAGATAATCTGTAATTTTGTTAGCTGGTCTGACTAAGGTATCATAAACCGATTTAAAACTTTCATCGACAATTGATATTCGCGTCAGTTCATTAATACCAGCAGATGTTTTACACATTTCGCAATCTAGACCAAACAGAGGGCTATTCGAAGTAACCTTTTCATATACATTTTTGGTAAATTTATATGTCTTATATCTCTTAGCCAACTCTCCTCTTAAAGGCAGCGGATAACCTTCATCAACCATTTGCAAAGCAGAAAGTAAAAGTTTAGTTCTGGGAAATATATCGTCGTTTTTTTCACTCTCATCAACTTTTTCATTATCAGATTTTTCAATTGGAAAAACTTCCTTTACCATAAATGTTGGATCCTTATTCATTTCTATGGCCGTTTCAATAGACCCATATTTTTCAATTAATTGATCTTTTTGTACGGCTGTTAAAGGTACTGTTGCTAATTCTTTCAAAATATTTCCTTCTTCAAATTTTGGTAAAATTACTTCTAATTTATGGTCAAATATTTTATTTGTCTCTTGAAAATGATTTTGATAGGATAAATAATGGAATAAAGATATACCTTCAACAATTAACACAACACTATGAGATAATTTACCAAGTTTTTCAATTGTACACCAACGTGTTGGAACACAACCAATATCTGAACTTATTAAAGAACCCATTAATAAATGTTGAATATCAGTTAAAAATATTGGTGTTCTATCATCATGATTTACGGATAATGAAGCTAATTCTCCACATTCTTTTAAATGAAATTGTGGAGCGTGTTTTCTTTTATTAAGACTTTTTTTTATTGTTACATATTGTTCGTCCGATATGTCTGTATTAAATGCAGACATCTCTATGTTATTAGATGAATTAATTTTGTTATTTGATATATCCATTTCTTCAGTTGAATCATCCATTTTCATTTTTTTCTGTTTTGGTTCAATTTGATGAGAGTCAGAAGTTTCATTCCGTTTTGGAACTTTATTTTTATTTTTATCACTTTCAATTGATATTTCATTATCAGAATTTGAATACGAACTTCTTGAACCAGACGATGAATTTGTTTGATGTTTTATATTTCGATCTTTATCATTTAATTTAATCATTTCAGCTAAGGCGGCGAGTTTTTTCTTCTTTTTTTCTAAACGTTCCTGTTTCTTCGTAGAAATATTCTTCATGTTTTCAACAAATTCAATTTTTATAGATTTACACAAATCAAAAATTTCCCAGAATTTTGGTATGCTGAAAATGCAAATAAAAATTCTTTTAAAAATTTAATAGCATATTCTTAAAATTAAAATTTTTTAAATATCTATTTTTTCTGTAATAAATTTATAATAGCTCACAATAAATTAACAAAATAAATAGAAAGGGACTTTGCAAATATTATATTAATTAATTGATTAAACGAACAAATAAACATTTTATTTCGGAAAATTTTGTTAAAACGACGGCAATTTTTTGTTACACCGTAATCTTTTGTTATCATTACTAATTTTACGAATTTTTTTTTTGGAATGAATTTATTTTCAAAGCATGCTTACATTATGTACTGAACTTAATATTTTATAAATTTTTAATTTGATTGATTTTTTTTTTAAAAACTACTTTTATTGAATTTTTTGAGTGATATAAATTATCCATTGATTCAATACCCAAAACGCGTGTTTTACATGTATACAAAATAAAAACAAAAGTGAAATGTCAAAAATTTTATTTAGATAATTCTAGGGTAGTGTTGCCGTTATTAGATAATTATATCATTAGATGTCAAATATGTTATATTCGTTAATTTTCTGTGAGAGAAGTTTGATGGTAATAAAAATATTGTATAATAGTTTTAAAAACCCAAATTTATATCAATCCAGTGCAAACTTAGGTGCTCATAAGTTTTGATTTAGAAACAGTGAACATATTTTTAAAAATGTAAATGTACAGTTAGTTCTATTAAATATATTCATTTTGTATTTTACATATCATCAAGTCGTCTTTTGACTATTTAAGAACCACTATTATCTTGGAAATATTATTTCAAATGCTTTCTTTCGTTTTTCTTCCGGGTTTAGTTTTTGCAGTGTGTACGAAGTACGAACAACGAAGTGGATTTCTCTTAAAAGTCTTAAGTAATATACAGTTTAATAAAATTTTAAATATTTGTACAGAAAATCGAAGAAGTTATCAATTTTAATTTCATAGTTATTCGATTGATCCGCAATATTTTCAATGAGTGCTTTGTTCGCACTCTGAACTTTTTTCATGGTCGAAAGCAGACTGGAGTACATCTGTTCCAAGTTATATTAATGAATTTGAAATATGCAAAAGTAAAGTACATTATTAATTTCATCATAACCGACTTATGATTAAATAAATATGAAGATTACTGAAATCTGAAATAAAAACGAAGATTACTGAAATCTGAAATAAAAATGAAGATAACTTGTTAATTCATATCTGCTTAATTTGAAACTTACTGGAGTCAAAAAAAACTTTAAAACTTATTTTGTATTTTCAATGTTAATGTTTTGTTCTTCCAGGATTGTTTAAATGAGTATTTGTTTTTTTTTTTTAAATTAACGAATAATTTAAAAAAAATTTATTATTTGTTATAATATCCTCATACCGATCAGGAAGATTGGCCAAAACATACCTTTCCTTAGAATTAGTTTTCGGATTATCTGATCATAAATTTCCAAGTTATATACGGTATCCGGTACACACTAATATAAGTCTTATTGAATTGCATTTGGTTATGAATATTGATGCATCAGTACAAATTAAAGAGTAGATTCAGAGAATCTTTTTTCAAATGATTTCTGCAAAAGGTGTAATAATATAATTCAAAACTCCTTGCTTATCTGAAACAATTATTTTTATAAATTGTAAGCCATAAAACTGATTGTTTGAATGATCTTAATAATGTCAATATCTTAATAATATCCAATGCTTTATAATGAATGCAAAAATGCGGAATTGAAGTCGATACAGAGACCTAAATATTAATTTTTTTCTAAGTCCCAGAAAATTTTAATGTTATGATGGTAGAAATGACGAGTTCTTAATCATATGAACTAAGTTTTTTAATAAGTAGTCTCTAAAATTTTAAAATTAACGTATTTCGGTTTTCTCATTCTTTATAAACATCTTTGTACAAAAACTTAAATTTAAATGAAAAAATATTCTACATTATTTATTTTATCAAGTTAATATTTGGGCAATTAGTTATTTTGAAGGGTTATCAACATGTACGCATTGAATTAAATCAAATGGATTCTAAAATATTTAAAAAAATTTTAATTTTAATTAAAAAACAAACTGTTTTTTTTTTTTTATAATTCTTTTTATTTCACAAAAAATTCTTTATATTTATATATAAATGTCTATATATATATTATTTATAATTTTATAACTATACAAAAAAGCATTAAAAATAATTGTATAGTACTTATATTAAATGTAGGTTTATCACCATTTTTTAAAAATTCAATCAATTTAATTTATAAAATAAAAAAAAATAATAATTTCAAAATTAAAAAAAAAAAAATATCAATGAATGAAAACTATTTATATAATTAAAAAAGTGATGTTTATTTATTTCATTTAAATTAAAACTTTCTATTATTTATTTTATATTTTTAATAAGAACATAAAAAATATTAATGCTTTTCTATAATTAATTAATTAATTTTTTTTTTATTTATTTTATCTGACTTTACATTTTAATAACAAAAGAAAATAATAAAAAAAAAAACAAACAATTAAAATTATATTTATTACTTAAAAATTAATTTTGTTAAAACTAGATATTTAAAAACAGTAGAATTATTATATTTATATATTTTTTTTTTAATTTTATTTAAATACATTTTTTATGATAATATGAAATAAATTCTTTTTATAAATTGTAGAAAACTATAGTAAATTAGTAAAACGATATTGTTTATTTTTATTTAAGGAAATTTTTCTTAACAATTATTATTTATTTTTATATTTATAATTAAAAAAATAATTTTATTTATTATACTTTGGTTTCAGATAAATTTCAACTAAACTTAAATTAAATAAAAAAAATAATAAAGAATTTTAATTAAAAAAAATAATAATAAATAACTAATAAAAAAAATTTTAAATAGATTTTAATATTTATAAAATTGTATGTTGCAAACTGCATTGAAAATTTTTAGAGGAAATTTAAGATTAATTGAATTATATTAAGTTTTATTTTGACACACATGTTCAACAATTTTTGTATAATTATGATTTTGTTGAAAAATATTGCTTTTGGCTAAAAATTCATTTGATTTTGCAATGAAGTAAATTGGCTCTGCTGATTCGTCTTCTTAAAACCAATTTAATTAACGAACATTCTGAACAACTATTACAAGGTGAGATATTTCGCTTGTTTTGTAAAATGGCACAGTTTAAAACATATTAATATTTAACTTCTTTTTAATTTAAATCATATTATTATATGTATTAAGACTTTTATTTACTATGTTTTATCATTTTTTCCAAAAATTGAAGAATTTGTAAAATTTCAAATGAAAAGGAATCGTTAAATAATTTTGAAAAACAAAATTTAAAGAGATTGTGTTAACAAAGAACAACAGAACAGAGCAGATACTTTTTTAAAAATTTTTAAAAAGATTACAAAGATTATATAATTATATAATCAACAATATAATATTGATGATTCTGAAAAAAAAAAAAATGTACAATCAAAATAATATTAAAAATTGAAATTATAAAATACATTATTAATAATTTTAATTTATTTCAAATGAAAATAATAAATAATTTCTAAATTAAACTAAATTAAATATTATTATAATAATTAACTTAATAAATAAAAAATAAATTTATATTTAATTTTACTGTTTAATTTTTTTTTTTTTTAAATTATTTTACACTGAAACCGATATTTCATATTTAATTTTACCATTATTCTTATTATTATGATCATACTATTTAATATTTTATTTAAGAAAAATTCATATGTTGATTTAAATTAAAAGAATTAAGAGAATAAAAAAAACATAGAACTACAAATAAGAAAAATAGAATTGAAGATGAAATGAATAATTTTAATTAATTTAAAGAAAGTTTTTGTTTTAATAAATAATTATGAATAAAAATTATTTTAATATAAACATTATATGTTTTTTTGTTATTTTTTTTTTAGGTCTTAACATTAAGTTGCATAATAATAAGTTATACTGATAATTCGATTGATATAAAATTGGATTATTATAATAGGATTTCCTAAATGAAAATTTCCTTTAATAAATTTGATTGAATAAGTTTTTATTACCAATATTAGCATATTAAGGTAGAATTGTTTACGGACTACCAATACTGAAATGATTTCTTATGGTCCACCTACAAAATGTATTTCTATTAAATATTGAGTATACCAAAGAATCATTAGTATAAACAAGTTATTATTCCGTACCGTATAATAATAAAAGAATGAAGCCACCTTTGTTTATCAATCCAAAACTGGCAAAAGTAATTGGTTCTCAAAATACTAGGATAATAATTATTATTAAAAAAAAATAACATGTACAATTTATGAAAATTTTGAGTGAATACGTGAAATTTAATAGGTTTCTTTTGAACTTTATAAAGACAGTAGACATTATACATTGGGCAGTTCCGAATTCTTAGCTAATATTTACTATTTATTAAATAATCACTCGTTCATTATAAATCTAATCGAATTATCATTGTAATTAATTTGTTATGTAAATTAGTGTTAAGAAATCTTTTATTTTTTTTTTTTTTTTTGTATGTTTAATGATTTTGTTGTATATAATTTATATAATATAATTTAATTAATAATCTTGGTAAAAACTAATAACTAATCAAAAATGATTCACTTCAATATTTTTTTTTAATCTTTTGTTTTTCTTATTACCTAATTTTAAATTGTTTTTTTTTTCGTTTTTTTTTCTTTTTGTTTTTTTTTATTAATCTTAAAATTATTTTTATATTATTTATTTTATTAATTTATTTAATATTACGTTTTTTTTTTTTTTTGTTTTAGTCCCTCATTGTCATGTAATGAGATTTTTAATGTAATTTATTTTAATATTATACAATATAAGGTCATTTTTTTGTCTTATTAATTATTTATATCAATTTTTATTTAATTCATTTTTTTTATTTGAATAAAAAATATGCTAAATAAAAATTTTTTAATTTATTTATTTAATTATTATTTTTTTTTTTTTTCTAATTTTACTTTTAAAAACGCAGTCTGTTTTTCCTTTTGAATTTATTTATTTTAACTTTTTTTTTTAATTTTCATTAATTTTCTTACAATTAATGAACTAAGGAAAGGCTTATTTTTTGTTTGGTGATTTTTTTTTTGAATGGAAATGAATTTTAATTAAAAATAAAAATATTATTCATTGGTTTTCTGAAATATTGGATATTAAGTGTAGATGGGTTAGTCGTCGATTGAGACCATTAATCTTTAATGTATGAAACAAAAAAATTTATAAAAGTTTTATATTTTGAAAAATTAATATTATTTATTTTTTGTAATTGAAGATTTGGTTTAAAAAAGTTGTGAGATAATTCTTTTAAGAAGTAATCTAATTCAAATGTTAAATAAATAAAATAAATTAATATAAAACAATGATGTTAATAGTTGAAAGAGTGAAATATTACAAGAAAGGAAAAGAAAAATTAAAAATTTCATTATATATATTATATAATTAAATAGATAAAAAACCTAGACTCTATTCAAACTCAATTAACAAAGTAATGAGTTTTCTTATCAACTTAAGTCAAGTTTTATTAAAAAAAAAATTCCAGTTGATTTCTCCGGATTTTGAAGAATTTTGCGTACATTCAAGTTAAAAAATTGTGATTTAAAATAATATAAAATTCATTTCCATATCCAAAAACAGTTTAATTTATCATTTCATTTTCGTGTTTCTTTTTGTTTTTTTGTAAATAATTTTATAATGTTGTAAAAACATTATGTTTATTACGTTAAAAAGTGCGAGTGGTATTATGTATGTTTTTCGTTTTCTTATTTTGGTATCTACGTTAAAACAAAATTGGGGTTTCAGAAATGTTACATATTAAATGCTTCAAATGACCATGAAATAAAACCGTAAAATAATTAATTTATTGTAAAACATACTCATATTAAATAAATTTCAAAGAACATTTCAAACCAATTAATAAAAAACAATGTTTAAAAATAAATTTATAAAATTTATCCAACAAAATACAAAAATTAATAACGAATAAAATACCAAAAAAAACTTCTAAAATTTTATTCAATTCCATATCTAATATTCAATTTTATTTTGTTTTTGGTTTTATTTCATGTTATTTTGACTTAAATTATTTAATGATTGATTCATCATATCATTAATATAATTCAATGTAATTATTAAATAATATTTACTTTTTGTTTGGTTGCTAAAAAATTGTTTTTTTTTTTTATAGAAATTAAATAGGGTTTGGGTTTTTTTGAGTTTCTCTTTATAGATTCAATTCATAAAATTGTATTGTATCTTCACTATATATCTTAAAATATGTCGTTAATTAAATTTATTTGTTGTTTATTTTTTTTTTTTTACTATAATTATTATTAATATTTAATAATACAAATTCATCAGTACATACTAATTAAATGTATAACTGTTGTTCTTAAGTACAAATATGTTTTCTAGTATATATTATAATTTTTTTTTTTTTTTCAAATTTTCAAATTTTCTTTTTATATTAAAATCTACATTACAATGAAAATGAAAATTAAATATTAAGAAAATTAATTAGCAAATATAAAAAAAATTAAATAATAAAATAATAAGAATATTCATGTTTTTTATTTATAATATTTAAAAACTTTGTTAGATTTAAAGTTTTGTACATTTAAATATATTTAAATTATTAAAATATAAAAAAAAAACTCGATTAAAGGTCGATAATGTGGAAAATGCTTTATCGCTTTGATTTCAGTTTGGAGGTCAAAAAATGAGTTTCCAAACTTTCGTTCTTTAACGATTTATATAATGAAAAATTTTTTAAATTCTGGTGCTACTCTCTCTTACAATATTAATTGCAAGTTGTAAGCAAAGTTTGAACTCGTTGTAGAATAAATGTTAAATAAGTGTCAAAGTAATTTTTGGTGTAGGGTCGAAAATGCGAAAATGTTTTAGTTTTTTTTTAAGGTATAAAAAGTGTTATATAGTATTATTATTTCATTATATTCATTAATTCAAACATATATTATTAAATAAAACCTCAAAAAATTAAGTGTTATTATAAAATTTATAAAAAAGTTTTTCGCAAAAAGGTTATATGGTACATTTTTCTTAATTTTTATTATTATTTATAATATTACTTAACGACTTCATTAAACATTAAATTTCTAACTTTAGGTGCTTTAGAATGAGAATTTACACTGAATTAAATTGCAATTAAAATAATTGAAAATCAAAAAAATCGAAAACAAAAACAAATTGTGATACAAATTTTTAACAAAGCGATATGTATATTAATTAAATATTAAAATAATGTTTAAAATTAGGTTTAATTTTTATTTAAATAAATAATTAAATAAATAATGAATGAATGAAAGAAATTAAAAAATGATTGTCATTATTTTGAAAAGAAAGTACATTGATAATAAAGTAAATTAAATGTAATCAAAACATAGGTAATTGAAAGTAATCAATGTAACCTCATATGTGCAAATGGAAGAAGAACATACAGTAAATAAAAATGATTACAAGGGAAATTAAACGATTTTTATTTTTATAATATTATAACAAATTAATATGAATATTCTTATTTACAAATTATTAATTTTTTAATTTATTTTTCTTATTATAGTATTTTTATATTCAGTTTTTTTTTTTTTTGTATTTTATATTTAATTATTTCATTATAAAAAAAAAAAAAATATTTTTTCTACGATTTTTTTTATTTAATAATTTTTTTATTCAGGTTTATATAATATTAACGGTTAAATTTATTTATAGTTATTTTCATTCGTTATTTAGTGAAAAAAGAAACAATTACTCATAAAATTTGAGTAAAAAATTTAATTTGTTTTTTATAATTTTTTAATTAATTTGTCATTCTATTTCAAGGAACTAACTTTTTTTTTACTTTTATATAACAAATGATTGATTGTGTTATTTTTCTTCTTCTTTATATTTTTTAATTAATACGATTTTTTTTAAATAAAATTAACAAAGTAGGAAAATATTAAAAAAATATATACGAATAATATTAAACACAGATAAATTAGGAATTAAATTAATAGAATATTAAGAAAAAAGATTTATATAATAATATTGTAAAATTTTAGTAATGGTAATAAAAGAAAATTTAAGAAAATTTATAAATGTAATTATTTATGAAATACTGTATATTTGAAATTAAATTGCTCTTTTTATGTTTGAAATGAGTATATTCATATTCATCTTTTAATCAAAACTTTATAATTGTTCTAATTTAAGTTTTTGCATTATATTTATTTTACTTTACATTTTAATTCAATTCATATTTTCATTTCAGTATATTGTGACAATATTTAATGATTGTCATTGTCCATAAAATTTATAATGCTAATAACAAATAAGAAATTTATAAAGTTTTGATTAAATAGTGAAAATGTTATATTAAAATACCTATATTATTCATAAATTATAAATTAATGAAATATTAAAATTCAACAAAAAAGAAAACAAAATGTAATAAATGCCATATATTATATAAAAATTGTAAATTAATTAAATTTGAGTATTCATGATATTGGTTTTTTAATACAGAAAAACAATTATTAAAATATTAATATCTGTTTAAGGAGGAAAACAACATTTGCTTAGAACATTTTTATTGCCTACATATAAATTTTAAGGTGAAATGGAATGTAAAAAAAGTTTAAAATTTTACAAACTAAAATAATACTGAACATTTTTGAAAGGGAAGTTGTAAAATACAAAAATCAGTCTTTGGAAAAATGAAAAATTATATGAATTTGAATAATATATGACATTTATAATTTAATATGTTGAATGTGTAAGGTTGTCTTAACATTATTCTAAAATAATTAACTAAAATTATAGTGATGGCATTTTAAAATAAAAAAAATTCATCGAAACTGTTATAATAAATTGAAAATTTAACAATTTTTTTGAAAAGGAAATTAATTTGAACAAGTATTAATAATTTAATATTTTTAAACTTATATTATTAGAATAAAAAACCTATATGAATGATTTTAAACCTTAGATAAACCAATTATTAATGTTATTAAATTGAAATTCAAAGTAAATAGATAATTAAAAAAAAAAATATTTAAAAATAATAAATTCATTAATCTTTTTTTTTTTGTTTTTTTTTTTTTTTGCATAGTTTCTACGTTATTTTCACATTTATTTCTTTTTTTTTTTTTTTTGAATATTTTAATTTTATGTAATTTAAAAATTCCTAACAGTTAAAAAATTAGAAAAAAAACCTTGGAAAAATCATGGACATTGCTTTTTTTCCTATTATAAATTTTAAGTCTTAGTCATATTTTATTAAAAAATGCTTAAGAGAGGGATTTAAACGTGCAATATTATATATATAAATAATATATATATATGTATATATATATATATATATGTATGAATCTATATATACACATGTACGTTATTATTACTTATATAAAATTAAAAAAATTTTTAATATTAGATAATGTTTAAAAAAAAAAAAAAATATTTTAAAACAAAAATATTATTAAATATATTATTTTAATATTAATTTTAATTTTAATCCTGTACTTCTCGATAAGGTACCTCCGACGTCACTGAAAATGATTCAAAATAATGATTTAAAAATTCAAATGTTGGTCGTTTTTCTGGTACAGCATCCCAACATTGTAATACCAATTGATATATATTATCGGGGAAATAATGATTTGTTGGTTTTGGCATACGATAACCTCTTTCTATTTGATCTATTACTTCACGACTATGCATACCAGGATATGGTACTTGACCATATGTAAATAATTCCATTATTAATATACCATATGACCAAACATCTGATTTTATTGAAAATTTTCCATATATAATTGCTTCTGGTGCTGTCCATTTAACTGGGAATCTTGAACCTTGTTTTGGGCAATATTCATCATCAGCTATAACACGTGCTAAACCGAAATCACAGATTTTAGCTACATTATTTTCACCAATTAATACATTACGAGCAGCTAAATCACGATGTATTAGTTGTTTTGATTCCAAATATTCCATACCGGATGCTACTTGTGTTGCTATATATATTAAATCTTCAAAATGTAAATATCGTCCGTCGCCCTCTCTAAGGAAATCTAATAAACTACCTTTTGACATATATTCTTGAACAATGTATATTGGTTCTTCCTAAAAAAAAAATTAAAAAATAAAATTAGTTTTATAAAACGCCCCCATTAAAATTAAAAAAAAAAAATTAACCTGAGAGCAAACAGCATATAATGCAACTAATCTATTGTGACGGAATTTTTTCATAATGGCAGCCTCTTGTAAAAATGCTTGTGTTGACATAGTACCTTCTCTTAAAGTTTTAACAGCAACATCAATACTATTTCTCCATTTACCATAAAAAACTTCACCAAAATTACCACGTCCCAATTTTCGTATTAATTGAATTTCTGAACGTGGTATTTCATATTTATCTCTTAATTCTGGTCCAAGATCCCACATTTGTGGTTGAGGTTTCGGGCATGGTCTCGACAATATATGACATAATCCGAGTGCATTTTCTATTAAAATAAAACAAAAGAATTATATTAAAAATTAGATTTTATATTAACAAATTTTGAACTTACTGCTATATGCCATTACTAAAGCTTGAAGAGATGGAAATGTTTGATTTGTTGCTATATAATAACCTCCATTATCTAATGGTTTTATTCTATAATGTTTGACATGATAACCTCTACCATCTTCCCAGTCTTTTACAGATAATGAAAAACCATTTGGATTATGTTCAGATGGTCGTACTAAAAATGTACCACGTGGATTTTCTTCAGCCAGTAATAATTTATCAGCTTCTTTTCTTAATACATTTTCAAAGAACCAACTATAATTTAAAAAAAAAACACAAGAATTTAATTTGATTAATACCATAATACCTAATCTTTTAATTTGTATATTTAAATAATTACTTACTCTTCACTATTAACACTACGTTCTTCAGCAACAAAATTTAATGGTATTAAACCTTCTTGACGTGTTGATAAATTAATAACTCTCCACCAATCTGATTCTGTATCATCAATTACTTCCATACGATCACCTTTCATAAAACTGAGATCAGATTCATCACGTGATTTGTAATCGTATAATGCAACAACAATTCTTCGTTTTGGTACACCACCTTGAACACCTACATATTAAAAATTATATAATTATTAAATAATGGTATATAATTAAAATTTTAATACAATATAATTAAAATTAATTAATTAAACCATGTTTATCCAAGCAAAATATTTAAAAGTGGATTTAAGGACGGCCCTCCAAATTATTTGATACACAATATTGGTATTATTTAACATACACTTAAACGCAATGAAAATGTTATTGGAAAAATCTCAAAAAATCATTATATGTAGAATCTGAATTTGATATAATTTGTAATTATGACAATTATAATAATAATGATACTTTATAATGATGATAAAACTCTTAAAAATTAACAATTTATTGTACAAAAAAAAAAACGCAATTAGAACATAATTCTTACAGAAAATCAATACTTCATGTTTGTCCGTTTCATATTTTAGAAAAAAAATAAACAAACCATTTAATCTCGTTAAAATATAAAAAGTTATTAAATTTCTTTTCCGTTTTAATATTTAAAAAAATAAAAAAATTAATGAATATCAAATTAAAATGAAATGAGAAAAAAAAAAACTGTACAGAATGAAATCTTCAGTTTTAATAAACTCAAAATATAATTTTTAATGAAATTTTGAAATTTAATGATTTGCGTGTCTTCTCTTTTCCTTTTCAATTTAACTTTTTTAATAATCTTAACTGTACTTTTTATATATATGTATGTATATTTGTACAATACCTCTTATCATTATACTCATCAAGTTATATACATCATTATATATATATATGTGCAGACTGTTAATACTTATGAAATTTTTCATTTATAATCAATATCAAGGTTACTGTGGTGGTTGATTGTTTATATTTTAAATCACATCTAATAAAATTAAATTATTGCCATTTATATTGGAAAAAAATCACCAAGGTAAAATCTAAATAGTCAACGATCTTAATAAAACTTGAGTCCATCAAAATGTGCAAAAAGTTAAATTGTAGCATAAACATTTTTGCGTAATAAGTACATGGTGTTGCAAAAGTAAAATTCAAAAAAAAAAAATGTCTCACATTTGCATATTTCTAGGGATTTTTAAAGAGTTTCATTTAAAGTTATTTGGATGTGTTTGTGTATTTTCTAATGATCCGTTAAAGCAATGAAAAGCTTTATGAACGCACTTAAATGCTTAATTCTCAAAAAGCGAATCGAAGGCTTAAACTTCGGTTGATTATTGGTTTTTGATCTATTACATAGCTCCCAATGTCAATACATATTGTTAACATCAGAGATACCTAAGTATATAATCTTTGTGACATCTAAATATCACGTAATGTAATAATTGTATCTCATATATTGTAAATAAATGCGTGAATTAAATTTAACTTCGATGGTTTCAAGACCTTTTATTAATAAAAGAGAAAGCTAAATCTCAACTACAAAAAATTTATGAAATCCAAACAATCTAATATAGTTGAACTTCTTATATAAAATCGCTTGAGAAAGCTGCCATATAATACATTAGAATTACATATCTAGTTTATAAACAACTTAAATTTTGATCTAACCCAAATTATACCATAGACCATAACACTGTCTATACCATGATCTAAATGAATTCCAGATATAATTTAATCATGAGATAGTACTAGGCCTTATAACATCATGTAGAAACATCTTAGATTTTTGATAGACACAATTCTATTTTTGTTTATATTGTAATATTTTGTATTTGAATTATATGGTATTCTGTATCTGTGAGTTATATTATTCAATTGAATTATTAGCTTGTATTTTGTATTTGATTAAAACATTAATTTTAACCCAATGCGAATGATAATTGAGTCGAGTCGTCGTTTTTCACTTTCACTGGGATTTGAACCCTGGCCGACACTCTAACAATTGTGCCGCCCAGCAGTTATTATTATTATAAAATAAACTAGGCCAGATTGTACCAATCAACTACTTGGACACAATGTTCATATTCTACAGAAAATTTAACACAAAATTTATATTAATAGCATAATAAAATTAATTTATAAAAAAAAAAAAACTTTTATATCTAATACACATGGTAAAATATAATGGAATCTTTTATATTCCATTTATTTTATATATAAAATGAAAGAAATTTTAATCTAATTCGAATAATGGAATATAATACAATACATAATGTATGTAATCTGTATATATATACAAAAGATTAGGGAAGAACATTATACCGTAATATAAATTAACTATAATCAAATCTTTTTTTTTTTTGTGATAATCTGAAAATATTTTACAATCTATTGAAATTTTAATCACATAATTAAGAAAAAAAAATCATCAAAATATAAAATTTATAGGTTTAAGTTTAACACTATGAAAAACTAATTTTTTGACTATACATTTTATTCCAAGATAAATTTCATTCAAGAGGTTAAATGACAGTTGAATGACATTTCAGAAAATAAAAGGACATTGACTGCAATTAGTAATTTGACAACATGTATCAATTTGTTATCACATGACACAATGAATCGATACATTCATACTACAAAAATAATTGATTTTATTAGTCTGGAAATTCGTTAATAATAATTACACAATTACAACAGTTACGACTTTGACGTTTGGGGACAGAATAAATCATTTGACAGTTTTTATCACAAAAGAAATATTTTTTGCCATTCAAATGTTAACGAGCGCCTAAGAACGATTTAATTGTTTTGCGTTTTTTTTTTAATTTCGATTAGAACAATGTTATAAATCGATTATTTCAGTTAAGTTCTGAATTTTAATGTGTATTAAAATTTGAATTGATTTATTTATTTATTTGTAGTACCAGACAATAGTAAATAGTGACATTTGGACTTCTTATTAAATTATTTTAATACAAACTATATTTTTTTATTAGACATGATCCGACTAGGATTTAAAGTCGGGACTTTTCGATTGAGAAGCCGCCAATTTACCATTGAGTTTATCGGTCAGATGGTGAATTTAATTAAAACTTTTTGTTTTCAAAAAATTTTACTTAAAAAATCTCAAAAGGCTTAAATTGAAGGTTATAAGTTTAAATACCTGACGAATACCTTGTTTGAACAACGATTCCCATTTTGGGACACACAATAAATCGCAAAAACTTTAGAACAAAAACATTGTATAATGGTCCACAAAAATAGATTTACATTTACTGACACACTTTCGGTTATAAGTAATTATTATTATTATTAATATATTTGTCTAGAATGAGGTGTAACAAACGCATTCAATTAAATGTGTTTTGTTGGATGTGTTCAATTATAAAAAAATAAAATATTAACGTTTTGTTGGATGTGTTTTATTTTAGAAAATAAAATATCATAAATTATCATAAGCAGGCCAAAAAATATTTTATTTATTTTTAATAAAAAAAAAAAAATTTTTTTTGAAATAAAATTTACTTATTAGTTTATGAAAAATTTCATTTCAGTTTTAAAAATCACAGAAGATTTTCTGGAAATTTTAAATATATAGTAAGACATTTTGTAAATAAAAACTAAGAAGACAATGCTTCACAGGAACATTTGTGTAGTAAGTCTTAATAATTTTCAGTAAAAATCTGAAATAAGGGCGAAAGCCCAATGTATGCTTTGATGCATTGCTTGGTTTGCTTAAGCAAATAAACCAAGAAATGTATTAAAGTAATTTCAAAGTTTCCCCTCATCTCGCTCTGAACTCTACCTCATGTATCTCTCATCCCTTCCTTCATAACTTTTTAATTATTTATCTATTTAAAAGTTAAAATGGAAAAAAATTATGTAACAACTGAAGGTTGGGAAAGTGGGTTCAGGTATACAATACCTCTGAGTTCAATGCACCACAAAAACCAGACAAAATAGATTTTAAACTTAGTTAGGGTTAGGTATATTAAAAAAATTTCAAATATAATTTGCATTTGATAATGCAAAACTCAATTCAAAAATCAACATTTATTTAATACAATTTCACGTACATATAAATAGATACATTATTTAGCAAAACAAAATAAATCTATTTCACATCTCTTATTAACACAAATTTATCGAACTTAATTTTAAAAAGTACGTAATTAAATAAAAAAAAAATATTAATTGAAATTAAAAAAACATTTCACCAAGAAGGGATTTGAACTAACAGCCCCAAAATTTTATCAAATTCAAAACATAAAAAAGGTAGACTAAATAAATTATTCATCTTCAAATTTTTAAGATACAACAACATATAAGTTTTTGTGTTTTTTGTACATAACTATAGAATTGAAGCATAGTCTGTATTACGTAGAATGCAACGGTTACCATTTTATTTAAGAAAATGGTATTGATATATAATATATGTATATGTAATATATGTAATTAAATTAGAAATAGTTCTTAATTAGAAAAAGTTCTTCTTTCAACTGACCTTCCGTCATTCTGTGACGGGCCAACAGCTAGTATTAAATATATATATAGTACATATTTATATATATATATATATATTATATCTGATATTATACAAATAAATATTTATAATGGGTAATTGTTATCAAAATCAATTCTAATATTTCACCTTTAATGAATCCTTGTCAAAGTTCAGTTTTATCATTAACATTACACAATTTAATGCCAATCTTTGCTTTTTCTTTGGCGTTTTTATGTTACCTGAGTTTTTTTTTTATATTATGGTGTTTCTTTTATTTTCTGTTTGATTTATTTATGTCAGATAAATTATCTTTCATATAATAATAACTATTTGAGTTTAAGTGATTTCAGATACAAAGGTAGCCCATTATATTTTATATTATTTTTTTTTTGCGGCTGTTACAAATTGATTTATGAAAAAATAAATGATTTTAAGATTTATTTTTTATTTATTTTACTTCATTATATTCACAACAATTGATTGTGTTCAGAAAATGGAAATTGATCATAAAGTTGAGGAAGTGAAGGCTTAAAAATTTCAAAATTTTGTTTTGAAATTGGTTATAATACCTAGTAATGCAAAAACTAAAACTAAAATATTAATTTAAGATCTTAATTGCTTTAAATAACTTTAAACCAGCTCCAACAGCTTATCGTACAAGGTAAAATTGAAAGTAAAAGAGACATTGGTCGAAAATAAATATCTTGTTTACATAACATCAGAATCTGGATTGGTGTATTAAATATTGGTGCATTGGTGCTCATAGCGATGAATTGAAATGAATACAAAAGCACTTTATCAAGAATTTAACCCAATTTCCAGGGCATATGAGTACTAACATCTAGTAGTAGATAGACATTAGAGAAAGGGAAAGTATGAAGGAAAAATAATTTCAACTTTAAATTTTAAATTCTTAACAAATGCTGTCTCCCCCTTAATACAGTGTATCACTTGTTCACTAATACATATACAATAATCCGTTAGCTCGTAGTTTTCAAACGATTCTCTTGAAAATATTTTTTTTTTTAGGTTCTGATTATGTTTAAGTTGAACTCTTTTTGTATTTGTTTTGTGCCTAGAAGTGAAACTTTTAATAGAAATTTAAAAAATTTAAGAAATTTAAGATTCTTAACATTATTTTCAACTTTCTGCGATTTCTTAACTTTTGTCAACCTTCACTCTTTCTTACATTTTGGAAGTGTTTAATAATACCAACGATTCTATACTATTGTTGCTGTTTTGAAAGGGAGCTTAAAAATTGATTTCAGTATAAAATAACTACACGAAACTAATCTATCAGCGATTACTTTTCCACTCCCTTAAGAAGTCTAGAGCATTCAACAAGTCATTTAGACTTATAGACTTCAATTTCTTTAATCGTTATTTTCACTAAGTCTTTGATTACTCGACTGTAGCTTTTGTATGTTTAGATTATTTATATAATTGTAAACTTTTGTGCGCCATCTATTGTCATAAACAAGATTTATATATATTTTATGTTATCTAAAAAATTATAAAAACGATATAATTATACAATTTTACGATATTTTTTTTATTAGATATGATCTGACTGAGGTTTGAACTCGATACCTTCCCCTTGAAAGGTCGGCATCTTAACCACTATGACATTGGTCATCAAGTATTGCTTAAATAGTCTTGATTTTTTGTTACAATTATAAAAACGCAAACCTTTCTGTGACTTTTTTCAATTCTCTAATAATAATTAATTAACTTCTTTAAAAAATCACAAAGTTTTAAACTCTTAATACGATTCTATGTAATCTATGATCAACAACAAATCTAATACAGATGCGATATAAATAAATAACAAATACTTCCCAATTAATCAAAAAAAAAAAAAAAAACTTAAAATAAATAACTAATTATTATATTAATCGAATTATTATCATAAAGCCACAAATCAAATTTTAATTTGTCCATTTTTGGGATAATCGAACACGGAATCGACACACATGAATAAAATAAAATAAAATAATATTATAAACCAAGATACATATAAACATGTACCTATTATAACAGTACGTATATACTGTGCATGCATATATAAAAATCAAAATCTAAACAGATTAAAAGATTTGGAGACTTTTTATATAATAAAATTAATTTTGGCAAGTTAACAAAAAAATAAAAAAAAATATAAAATAAAAACAATAACAAAATAAAGAAATGACAATAAAAGCAAAACAACTTGAATTGGAATGAAATAACGATAAATTCTTCTTTGGAATGAAAAACAAAAACTAAACACACGGCATTTAATCAGCAGTTCAATGATCTGAAAGAAAGAGAAGTAGTATACGAGTAGAGAACTAGTATAAAATAGTAAAAGTAGTGTTGTAACAGTAGTAGAACTGGTAGTGATGGCACTACATAGAAATATTTATATAGTATTTAAATTAAAGTACATAATATAGGTAATATAGTATATAGTATTAAAGATCAAAAATAAAATATTTAAATATGTATATATGTGTATGTATATGTATATATATAATTTTGCAAATATTTAGGTTACGGTCATAGCTTTTTTTTTAGTTAATATTTCTTTCTAAATTAGGTAAAAAATAAATCGAAATAAAATCTGGTTCTATTAAAAGAAAATAAACTTGTAGCGTGATTAGCAGTGTTTTTTTTTTAATTTTTTTTGTTTTTTTAATTTAAATTTAAATATCAGAGATTTTGTTTTTTTAATGTATTTTTTGTTGTTGTTGTGTTTTTGACATTTAAACGAAATATGTTTAACGTATTCGGTATATTAGAGAAAAAAAAAATATGGGTAATTAAAAAATTAATGAAGACTTCTCTTCTTTGTTGATAAAAATCAAATATGGAATTTTGAATATTTATGAAGAATATTCAGGTATTTTTTTTTATTTTTTTATTTATTTGCAAGAATTTTTTAAGTAGTAGTAAGAAATTTTAACTAGAAATTTAACTAGATTTTATTTATGTATTTTACGTTACAATTTTATATTTAAACAGGAAATTTTAAAGTAGAAAATAGGTTTATATAGAATTCTTTTAGTTGTAGGTTCATATGTACTTAATTTGTTAGTAGATTTAACCAAAATTGACTACTTAGTTATTTAAATATCGAATATACAACTAAAAAAAAATAAGGTTAGCAAAACTATTAATAGCCTATCTACAATGAACGCTCTCTAGACGTAGCTATCTGTCAAACTAAGTAAAAAGTATTAAATTATATGAAAGTGTTTACAATAGACGCAGCCATGTCGCAACATTTAATCTTTGCTATCTCTACATATTTATACTCCATTGTCAAATAAT
Organism: Dolichopus griseipennis; assembly: GCA_963082915.1. Classification (NCBI taxonomy): domain Eukaryota; kingdom Metazoa; phylum Arthropoda; class Insecta; order Diptera; family Dolichopodidae; genus Dolichopus; species Dolichopus griseipennis. Next base: position 24,961,172 of record OY720443.1, read on the forward strand.
TATAAGAACTTTGAAAAATATTTTTATTAAAAAATAAAAAAATATTATTAGAATAAAAAATTAGTCAAATTATTAATTTTTTTTTTATCTTGGGTTAAATAATATCAAATCATTATTCAAAATAGCTAGACTCGTACCATAAACTTCAAACTATTGAATATTGAAAAAATTGTTTTAACTCATGAAATTTGTAAACAAAACAATGTCAAAAAACGCTGTCATGTACTTTTCATTGGGGGCACTCCTTTGTTGACTGCGTAATGAGAAAGAACGAAAGCGAAACGAGAGCGTCATTGTAGGTAGGCTATAAAGCAATTCTAAAATGCGATAGATACACGCTCCCATCACCCACTTGTTATAAAAATAAATATGCACGATATTGTAGAGCAAAAGTTACGGAAAACTATATTCAACATAAAATTATAAAATCTAACACAGTGTCAAATAGAGTAGAAAGTTAATCGCATATTTTCAAAGTTTTGAAGTTTTTTAAAATCGTTCAAATTTTAATAATTGGATTCATTTTGTTCAAAGTTTATTTGATCAAATTTGTATAACGTAATAAAAATGTCTTAAATCTCAATCAACCACGTAATATTACATTATTACATCAGCAGTTCAAAAATCGTTGGTAAAATACAGAAAGATATTCTTCAATTTTCATAGATCCTACCCTAAAGTTTTATTCCAAAAGGGGGTGGTTTTAGTGTGATAAAGTGTGATAAAACGCTTACCAAGGGAACGCCGTAAAGCTTAAATTAGTAATTTTTAAAGCTTTCTACTGTTCCTTGAAAAAAAAAAAAGTTATCTAACATGTTTAATAAAGCTTAAAATATGGAAAGTCCTACATATGTTCACATTTCGAACTCTCAGTCCTTCGAATTTGATTAATAAACAATGTGATTATCAACTACACCAACGAGGATCCTAACAACGGTAATAACAACCATCAATACAGCCCTACTTGAAGTTTAAAAAACATTATGTTTTTTTTTACTATGTAGAAAACATAATTTTTACGAAAACATTTTAAAATAGAAACAATCTCTACTCTTCTAATTGAATAATGATGATATTGTAACATTGTACGAGTAAACATAAATTTAACTTTATTTTACCTTTACTAATTATAGTAAAACAGCTCAAGTTTGTTAAACAATGCAGTAAAGCAACAAAAAAAAAATCAAAAAGGAATTAAATATAAAATACATTTTTAACAAGAATACAAGAATCCATTTATAGAGAAGAACACGTTCTATTTTTTTGTCCGTTTGTAATTCTTTTTATGTATCTCAGAATAAATTAAATTTTTATTGACTTTTTCTTAATAAAATGAAAATTAGTTCCAAAGTAGTAAATAGTTAGAAACGGAAAATAAAAGTTAATCGTGAACAAAAGAATTGTGCAATTCACAGTTTTTTTAACAATATAAATTAGCAATTGGAAAATTTTTAAATTTAAATTTAAAGAAATTTAAATTTGCATGTTGATTTTATTTTGGAAGCAAAGTATTTTAGAAATATAATAATGATTTGAAGATTTATTTCATTTGGTAATTTTTTTGAAATATCTGCATATTTAAAATAGTTTAAATAGATTAGATTAAAGTTAAATAAAAATTTTAAATTTTATTTAAGTTTACTTCATTGATTCATATTAAAGTTAACTTAATTACACATTGTCCAGATTGGTTACTTGCATTGTGTTGTTGCCACATTTTGGGGATATTACAAAAATCCACAAATAGTGAAGTTACAAGTTTTTTAAAATTAAAATTCTATATTTACCCTTAATACCATTTATAACAATTTATATTAGAAACAACAAATTTTAAGAAATAGATATAAGCTAATTTTAAGTTAACTATAAAGGTAAAAATACAATTCCGACCACCGACTACCAACCACAAGCTAATAAACATATTTCGAGGACGACGAAATTTTAGTTGGGCGACGATCGTCACAATTATGTGTATATAATGTGTACATAAGAGCCCATATGTTTTAAAATTTTTGCCGCGAATATTTCGTCGGTGGTCGGAATTGTGTTTTTACTTTAAGACCAATTCTATTCCAATTTCTATTATAAATTCATAAATAACTGTAAAATGAACTATTATTCAGATAAATTATACTGAAAGTATTCGTTATCACTTAAACAGATTACAACAAATTCAAATCTCTCAATTTAAAGTTTAATGAATAAGTATGTTATGATTATATTTGGGAAAATTAAAAGAAGTTAAAGTTTTGTTAACTTAGAACATTTAAGATTATGGGTGACAAAAGACTATGTTAAAACCATTTGATTTTCCAAAAAGTTCGTAATCTAATTCTGGAGTTTGGCCAAAAAATCAATATTTATTTTAGTTTAATAGATTTCTAACATAATGCAGCCAAAATATGAAGATAAAGAAATTTTAGTCTATTATTTAATAATAACATTAAGTATATTGAATTTAAATTATGAATTTTAAATTTATGAAATTTGTAAATAGAACAATGTCAAACGTCAAAAATGTATTTAATTCATTATTGACGCTTCTTTGTAAACTACGTTTAGAGAGCGTCACGAGTGCGTTCATTATAAATGGAGCATAAAGTTTAAAATTTTAATATTAATTTTTAGTTCTACTTTAGTTCAAATTATTTTAAACATTTAATTTAAAATATTAAATTCGAAAACCAACAGTTGCGTCCTTTTATAATTTAATATAATAAAAAAATACAATAAATCTAGTTTTATATAAACAAAACAGCTTATAAAATTATTTTTTTTGTAAATAAAATGCATTTTGTTTTTAAAACAATTTAAGGGGTCAAAAAATCAAATCAAAATTAATTTTCATATTAGACGCCATCAGACAAATTAAAATGTTAATTTAATACAATAAAAATAATTCTTAAAAGCGATTATTGTATAAATATTTTTATTTTTTTTTTCTATTTACTTATGGCGTCTTGTTTGGGGTCATGAAAATTTAAATAAAACAAATCTTATACAACAAATAATTGTTATAAATTGGAATGACTAATTCTCAATTCTCTAAAATGAACAATATTGTCTGTGTCTCTTGTTGAACATCATCATTACATAAAGACCTTGTTTTTTCTAATGTTTCATGCCCAATTTTATATTTTTTATTTGTTCACCTTAAATAATAGAAAAAAATAAAAAATAAATAAATTATGCATTATTTACCTGTAACACCTTTCTCCTATCTATTTTTTATGTGTTACTTTTTATCACCTATAACAATAACCCATTAAAGAAAATATTTTTTGTGCCTTATGGGAATTTTTTGTAACACAAAAAAAAAAACCATTTATAAAAGACGTTTTTCTTCTGTATTTTTTTAGTTTTATGTTTTTTTTTTTCCAAATTTTATGAATCACATAAATTCTAAAACCTAAATTTTAAGCATACATTTATTATACCAATAAAGTAGTTAACACAAAACATCACTATCGCTTTTCTTTCGGGAAAAGTTTACAAACAAAAGTTACAGTGTCGAGCAAAAATATTTCAAATATTATTTAGAATAAAATTAGAATTTTAGAAGAATTTAAGAAGGTTTAAAGTGAACAACTTTATTGCATACTGGTTTCAAAGTTACTTCAAGAAATGGAAGTTTTATCTTTATGAGAAATGAATTCTATTGTGAATGATGGAAGCTCTAAGGACAACACTTTTAGACATATCAAAAAACATCATGATTTGAAGTCGATGTCAAAATGCTATTTGGTCGTTCGAAATTAAAGTTTTGATTTATCTTTTCGCAAATATTTCACTAAATTGTATGAGTGATTAGATTTAAGATTTAATTCAGTTTTATATTCTGGTAAAAATTATACTCAATATTTCAAAGTTGGATATGAAAAATGTTTCTGGACAATTTGACAGTTGATAACTACTGTTGCAATAAATTTTATAAAAATATGTTGGCGTTCAAAAAAAAGAAATCAAAGTAATTAAGATGCCACTTGAAGCTTTCATTGAAAGACATTAATTTTGAATAGTAAGGTTATGTTAGGCATAAGTTATAGCTTCATTGATATGTATACAAAATAAAAGTTTCAATTTAAACTTACATTTTTTCCGTATAAGCCATTATAGAAATTTAAGTGTAAACAGATTAAAATACAAAATCATAGTAAAATAATATTAAGATTTGCTTTTTTTGAATGAAAAACTTAAATGGGAAGAAATAAAACACCTGATGTCATTAGAAATTTTTTTTTCATAATGCAAAATACTGATTAATTGTTCAGAAAAATAATAATCAATTTGTAAAATTATAAAATTGATATTTTTTTTTAAATATTTAACATAAAATTTAAAAAATTCTTACATAAAGTTATTTTTAATAAATAATATAATGATTAGCTAAGATATAGCTTCAAAAAAAAATTAAAAATAAACATTTTCCATATGCATTGCAGTAAGACCTATAGCTGACAACTTATGAAACCAAATTGTTCCAATGACATATGTTTCACTCTTTCCCATTTCAGTTAGTCTAAAAAAAATTCTAACGATCATCTAACATTGATTGCGATGAGTAGCATTTAGTCCTACATTGTTGTACTGAACCATTTGCAGCAAAATTAAATGACATTTTATTTGGTGACTTTTGGTTTATTTTTTTTTTATTTAAATTACATTTATTTTGGACACAATAGAGAATTCCTATGACCTTCATAAACATTTCAATAATTCTATTTCTATCACTAATTTTTTTCCAATTTTCTATTTAAATAATTATTTAAATTCAAATTTTTAAAATTAATCAAATTATTTTTTTTTTCAATCTTATATTTTGTATTTTTTAATCAATTTAATTTTTAATTTTAAAAGAAATGGTGCACTTCAAAATTTGATTTTTAGTTCAGTTTTAGTAAGATCGTTTAGTGGAAAATTTTATCGATCGCTGCACTTTTCTTATTGCACTAGATGCTCCTGAACACGACCATTGACAGTTTATCTAACTAAATATAATCTGAAGTCAGTTCATGATTCATTTCTTACATGTACAATTTTATTATTTATTCTTAAAGTAACGCATTTTTTTTTAACATTAAAAAAATAACTTCACTTTTGAAAAGACATATTTTTTTTGACTAGAACTTTCAATAAATTTTTAAAAATCTAAACTTCTTTCAAAAAAAATAAATAAACTTTCTAACAAATACTACACACAAAAATAAAGAAATAAGTTTTTATTATATAATTCTATTTATTACAATGTAACTTGTAATATTATTTTATCTAACATTGTAATATATAATATAATGTATATTAATGTATTTTTAAATTGATTCATACAAAAATCAAAAAAATATCATAAAATTCAGCCCACATAAATGAGGTCAATGGCAAATGCATGAATGGTATAAATGGATATGGAAAACGACGATATTGAAGCCGCCATGCGGAAAAGAAAGGAAACAAAAAACATCATTTATGTTATATTTTTTTAATGACATCATATGGAGTAAAAGTTATGATGATGACAGTCTTCAAAAAAAAAAAATTGTTGTTATTTTCTTTCTATTTCTCTTTTTCTTTTGAAAGAAAATATCATTTATGGGAAATTTTTTCGTTTTCTATAACTAGCGTAACGGTAATAAAAATGTCAAAAAAAAAAAAAGAAAAACAAAAAAAAATTATGAACATTTAATAATCGATTTTTGGATCCTATTGTAAGTAATCGGAAAATTTTTAACACTCATTTAACTTTGAAAAAGAAAATTTGCAGAGTGAATAAAAAAATACATAAAAAAAGAGAGTAATAGAGAGAGGAATAGAAGAAAGTATAGAAAAAAAAAGGAAACAAAATTCACTTCATTAAGTTCACATTTGATATTTCTGTTATAAGTTATACTCTGACGGAAGTTAGGGGTTCATATTGAAAGGGGAATAATCGCCTCCCGCCCTCTACATCGAAAAATAATAAAAATTTATTTTAGAAAAGAAAAGAAATAAAAAAAAAGAGAAAGGATATCTTGTTGCAAAATAAAGGAAGTTAAAAAGTTTAATTTTGTTGTTTTTTTTTTTTAAATAAAAAAAATTGGAAAGAAAATGGAAATTGTAAGTAACGAGAATGGCAACAATAACTTATTTTTTTTTTTGGTTGTTTTTTTTAAGAAAAACGAAATATAGAACAAAAGATGACAAGCTGGCAGGAAGAAGAATCATTGAATATTTATAGAAGACTGAATATGACAGGTCGTTTTTGTGATTGTGTTTTTTTTGTGTTTACAGACATTTGTGTTTTTTTTTTTCTGTTTAACAAAAGGAAAAAGCAAATAAATTTTTAAAATTAATTTGATTTTTATTATTACTGAAATTTGATAAAAACGAAAGATTTTCTTATTGAATAAATTTTAAATTAAGGAAGAGCTTTTTGCTTATTATATCTTTTTCAATTTATTAAGTTAAATAATGGTTTTACAATTAAAAAGCGTCATAGTTTAAAAAGTCAGGGGTTGACAATCTTTTTTTAAAAAAAAACGCTCCTTGTTAAAATGTTGTGAATGCGAAATCTACACATCTTTTTGTTAATCTACGAGTTGATTGAATATTTCTTTGAATTGGAGAATGGTTTCTAATTGCCAATATTAAACAGTTGTCAACAATTCCATTGATAAGTCCGACTTCGTGTTTATTCTTTATAAGTTCATATCTGAAAATACAGATTCAAGTAGGTTCTTACAAGTAGATCCAAAGAGTCTAGATATTTTTAAAGAAATATATCTTAAAAAAAGATACTTCATCAATATTTGTTTTTTCATTAAAAATAAATAAAATATTTTTTGGCCTGCTGCTTATGATAATTTATGATATTTTATTTTCCAAACTTAAACACATTCAACAAAACATTAATATTTTATTTTTTTATAATTGAAAACATCTAACAAAACACATTTAATTGAATACGTTTGTTACACCTCATTTTCTGGACAAATATATTAATAATAATAATAATAAATTATTAGATATGGTATTCCCATCAATCGAACCCGGGACTGCCACAGTGATTAAATTGCTAGCTTGTGCTCTAACCACATAGGCTAAAGAGGAGATATTCTTGTAACAAATAGCATTACTAAATTTTTGAGACCTGGTGTTATTGTATTTTTATATTAAACTACTGACCTAGATCTTAAACCACAGATGAAAAGAGCACAATATAAAATTTTAAATTTTAATTTAATTTTTTTAAAAATGAAATAATTTTTTAATAATACTTACATGGTGTTGTTCTTGGTCTAATTATATCTACACCACCTTTTGCATTTATTTTAATTGGACCACGATTTGGATCTGGTGTATATCTTGAATCTAATGAACCGCCATTATTATGTTTTTGTCCACTATTTAAATTTGTTTGACCAAAACTATAATCATTTTTTTTATAACCAGTTGGATAGGCTAATGCCAATTCCTGATCCTGGCGTTTACTACAACATTTATTACCCATTATATTTTTATATATGTGTGTGTATATATTTTAGTATTTAAATATTAAATTTTACTGAGAAAAAGTTTTTAATAAAAAAGTGATAAAAAAAAAACTGAATACACTTAAAAACTAATAAATTTTTTTTTTTTTTTATTTTGTTATTCTTCGTTTTTTTTTTCTTTTTGATTTTGTTGTCTTTAGATGTAAAATTTTCTTTTTAGAAATGATTTTTGAAATGGCGGCGCCTATTATTATGCAATGTTTTTCGTTTTTTTTCAATGTAAATTATTAAATTTTAATATTTTCTAATTTGTAAAAAAATTTTATTTTTGTATATCGGACTTTTAATAAAAAAAAAAAGAAAAAAATGTCTTTTTTTTTTTTTAATATGTATGCAACTACTGTTTTTTTTTCAAGTATAAAAAATTTTCTACCGTTTGATTTTTTAAAAAAATTTAATCGATCGATTTTGTTTGTGTTTTTGTTTTTTTATTTTGCTATTTTATAGTTTAGTTAAATTTTTTTTTTTTTTTTGGCATTAAGTTGGAGTCAGAGTAAGAAAAAATGGGGGATTGTTATTTTGTTTAATTTTGACTAGAATCTATTTTTCTGTTTTTTTTTTTTAATATTGAATATAGGCGGCAACCCAAAAATACATAAAAAAAATGATGATTTGGACGATTTTCTTTTGTTTGGTATTTTGTTTGAATTTATTTTCATCGATAAAAAATGCAGCACGTTTTTGGAATGTAAAAATCGTCAATTTTTCCGTCCTTTCATATATGGGTTGGTTGATGTTATGTGATGTAATTTTGATATTGTTGTAATAAAAATAAGGATGATTTCTTTGAAATCATAAAAACGAAAAATCGAAAAATACACGGTTGTATATATATATATGTAAATAAAATTTCGAAATAAACCACAAAAAATTAAAATGTAGGGCACTTCTTCTTCTTCTTTTACTTCTCTTCCTTTTTTTTTGTTTTTTTTTTTTTATGTGAATTCTTTTTAGAAAACAATATTTGTCTCTAATTTTATTTTGTTTGTTTTTCGTATTCTCTTCGGCTCCTTTTTTCTTCGATGTGTGTCAAAATTCAATATTAAAATGTATGAAATATACATATATATTATGTATATATATATTTTAATGCGCGATGGTGATGTTATTGTTTTTTTTTTTTGTGTATAGCTTATACGTTAATACAAAACGTAAAAAGTCAGTCTACTTTTATTTTCCTTTTTTTCTTGTTTTTGTTTTTCTCTGCCTTTTTCTTGGATTTTTCCTTCCTTTTTCATTCATGTATTAGTTGAATGAAAATGACTGCAGTAAAATATATGCGATGGTTGTTTGCGGTTAAACTTGTCATTTCTTTGTGTTTTTTAAAGAATATTCAAGGTTTTATCTGAAATGAAAAATAAGAAAAAAAATAAATATTAAATAAAGGATCAGTTTTATATTTTTTATATCTAACAATTTTTATATAAATCCTTTTATTTATATAAGGATTGTTTTCTATTATTATAAGTTTTAAACTTAGTAAAATATTCTGCTTTCCAAATCAAATTGCATGTATGCTCTCAAGTAAAATAGAAATAAAAAAGATTCTAAATATATTTAATTAAAAGTATTAAGTCATTATATGAATTTTTTAAAAAAGTCTAATTTTTTAATGAAAAACACAAATAAAAAGATTCATTCTGAGTATTACTTAAACAACAAATAAAATAAAATAAAATAAAATAAAATTGAATGAGAAATAAGAAACAATGAATTATGGAAATGAATTGGTATTAAAAATAATTTATAGTTAATATACTTAAACCTTTTTGTTTTTTTAATTAAGTTAACTTAGTTTGATAGTAATTAGCTTTTCGTTTTTTTTTATTAACATACATAATACACAAAATTTGTATTTCATACTTTTAAATTATAAGATTGGATGGATAAGGCTACGATCTAAACATAATATGTTAGTTTTAAGTTAATGAAACACTATTTAGAATTGTATATTTATATTTACTATTGGAATAAAGAAAAAAAAAAGAAGAAAAAAATTTGAAAATAATTCGATAAAACTTCATAAACGATTTAATAATAGTGAGGGTTAACTTCACAGAACGAGTTAAAGCTTAGTTTCAATGAAAAATGCAGCTGAGATACAAATTTTGAAAATTCTTTCAGTCAATTTTAAAAATTAGTTTTAAACTAAGTTTGTCTTATGTCATATAAAACGACTTAACTATTGGAAATTACATTTTCCATTGGTTGGATTTGTTTTTGATAGCTGTCAAAAATGGTTGATAAAACAGTTTTTTTTTTTAAAAAGATGTTAGAAAAAGAGAATGACGTAAAACTTAAAAAAAAATTAATATAAGTAGTTGAATATAAAAATTTTTTTAGAAATTATGATAAATTATATTTAGTATGTATATCTATATTTTTAGTATATCTAATATAAATAAACAAAAATAACAAACCAAAAAGTCAAACAAGACAAACTGTCAAAACGTCAAAAGTAAATACATGACATTTGGTTTAATTGAATCTAAGTTTTTAAGATTAAATTAAATTTTAACTGAAGGTGTAAAAATGATTTTAAAACTAAACTAAGTTTAAACTTTAGGTTATGCACTGGTTTTAAGTTGTTGGAAAAACAAAAGTAGATAGGAAGTAGAATATCGACTGACTTAAAGTGACACCACATTTTAAAAAGCGTAATTTTTAATTTAGTTATTCCAAAAAATTTAAATTGTGATATCTCGTATAGAATAGAATAATCGAAACACAATAGTATGACAACGCGTAAAATTATTTACTTTTAAATTTAAGTTTTTCTGATTTAAGTGGTGTCAATTGAAGTTAGTCGTATCTAGAACAAATGAAACAGGAGTTTGAAGAAAATAAGTAATCCATAGAACAATGTTTAAATTTAAAATACAAGCCTTTATTCAAGAACGTTTATCTTTGCATATACTTGTTAAAATTCTGAAATCTTAAAAAAAAAATTATGGACATTGAAATCTAAAATAAAAAAAACTGATTCTTTTAACAAATATATTCAAATATATACACATTTTTATTAAAATTCAAATAATATTTTTACTTCATTTCTTGCTTCTTGAAAGATGATTACAAAATTAAAGAGATTCTAGAAAAAAACTTAGAAAACACACGAGTCAATATAAAAAAAGAACATTTTGAATTTAATACAAAAATTTTTCAAAAAAAAAAAAAACATGCAAGAATTCTGGAATTTTTTTTTTATATAAAACAAGAAAAGTTTCAATTAAATAATTTTTTCTAAGAAAATATTTTGCAAAAAAAATAACAAAAAAATAAAAGGACAAAGAACTTTTAAAATAAAACTGATTGTTTTAGTCAAAAAAATGTTAAAGTTTAAAAAAGTTGTATACTAAGGGGAAACGCTCTTAAAAGAATTCTTAAATAAGAAAAAAAATAGTAGCAAAACTATTACAATATAAAGAAAATTGAAGAATTTTAAAATTTTTTGAACCATGACAATTTTAATTAAAATTTAACAATTTCTTTTGTATCTATAAAAAAAAATGAAAAAAAATCAGTTCTTTCTAAGTTTTAAGTAAGACAGCGAAGTTCCATTTAACTAATTTCAGGATTGATGAAAGATAATATGAATAAGGTGAGAAAATAAATAAAATTTTGTTTAAAAAGTTTAAACAACTGAATAAATCTTCTTAATTATAGAATTGTGTACAAATCTCTTCTTTAACAAAAAGTTTAATACAAAGTTGGATGGTTTTAAATTAAATTATTTTTAATTTCAATTGTTGATAATCAAGTCAAATATAATTTTTTATTGTACAATTAAATCTTCTGTCAAATTTAAGATGTATTTGTATTTGTCATAAGGTCTTTATGATTACTTACTAAAAATCAAAGCGATTATACATGAATGATTGTTCAAACGATTTTTATAGTATTTTAATTCAAAATGCATAACTAAAGTATAGTATAACAAATTGTCCTTTTTAATTTAAATATAAAGATTAGAACTGTATACGTGGTCAAATTTGCAAATTTTATTAAATTTGCATTCTTTAATAAAATGCATTGATCGCCTTAATTAATATTAATTTTATATGCTACAATACTTTGTATTGATGACCTAATGTAAATCATGCATTGTATCAATACCTTGAACAATCATAATTCATACATAAATAATCATATTTCATAGTTTCCTTATTCAAGGTTAATGAATTAAGTCCTAAGGAAAGCAATAATTATGCTATGTTTGTATCAAAATGTATCAATTAGCGATAAGAATGTAATTGGTTTTGATTACCAAGTAATATAGATTTTATATATATAGTATTAAAATAATTATTATGTCTTAGTATTAGTCACCATAATAATAAGTTATAAATAGTCAAATTAAGTTGAATAAAAGATATTATTTATTATAGTCAAGATACAAAAGTCAAATGTTAATATTAATTAAAACTACTACCTACTATCTAAAATTGCAGATACGTTGCAAAAGTGAAAGCATCAGGTTGTGTTACAAAAAGATGGTTTTAGAATGCAGTTTTATTACTTGTAAAATTTTTACAGTTCAAAAAAAAACATCTTATATTTTATTAAAACATAAATTTCAATTTATATACAACTTTGAAAAAAAAAATTTCCAAGTTTTTTATAATTCATATTTTTTTCCAAAATTTGACGTTTCAGTTGTTTTAGCTGTCATTTTTATTTTGCAAATAATTTTATATGCCCAAGGTGAAAACCCAATGAACGCTTTGCTTGCTTCGCATGCTTATTTTCAAATCTACGTATTTTTTTTATAAACTTAAACAAAAAACAAATTCACTTGTGTACTAGATGTTAGTAAATTTTGAACTTATAAATTGTATTTGTCCAAAATTTAATGTCAAAAGTGTAAAAAGCAAGCGAGTTATTGAAAATTTGTGCAGACATTATTCGCTTTGCTCGCTATATTTATTGGGCCCTAGTTATATAAAAAATAATGTATTTTATTGCAGACGTTTAAACGTAAGAAGCAAGCGAGGTATGCAAAGCGTTCATTGGGTTTTCACCTTTAGTTTATAAGCGGTGTCGTTAATTTAAAACTCAAAGTTTGTGAATTTAATTTAATTTTTGAATGTTACTTAAAGTTTATAAAAATGTTTGAAGAAAGCTTTAGAAACAGCATTGATTTACGAGATTTTATCTTGATTTAAAACTGACAAATGACTTTTTTAAACGAATTGTTTTTTTTTAAATTCATTAAAATTATTTATTTTTACAAATACCAGTATTTTGTCTACGACATGCAGACTTCTTCAGTGCTAGTACTCGAAATTTTAGTTAAAGATAGGCACATATTGAAAAATGTTATAAAATTTGACTTTTGATAATTAAGCCTATTGAAAATTTAATATGTATAATGTATAAATATATTAACTACATATATATACGAAATAAAGTTAAATATTTTTTTACAAATTTTCTAATTAAAACTACATTTTTATATAGTACATAATATAATTTTATAATAAAAGTTAAAGTTTATACACACGCAATCATTAACCTTTAAAAAAAAATTTCCTGAATTTTTAAAGATACATGTATTTGGGATTAAAAACAGTTCTATAGATACAAAAAATTTTTTTGCAAAAATTGATAAGGGATGAATGTGTATAGTGTAAATTTTAATTAAAAAAACAAATGTAAATAAATTTTAGAAAATTAGTATAACTAAGGTAAATATTTAATGAATTTCATATGAGTATATAAAAACATACGTAGGTGAATTAATCTTTTTTATTTTATTTTCTAAAAATAATATTTGTTTCCGTAATATGTGAAAAAGGAATGGATGCTTATTTTTCTCTTATGTATATCATGAACCAATGAATTGCATATTTTTTTAAATAAAAATATTTATTTTCATTAATTTTTAAGGGAATGTTGTTTATAATTTAAATTACGTTAGTAAATAAACTAGGCCCGTAAAATAATTAGGTTATTTAGTTAAAATAGTAATTTTGCAATTATAAAGTTGTAAAATATAAGAGATTGATAATGAAATTATTTGATGATAAAGTTTGTATAATTAGGAAATATTCACTTATAAGAATACTGAATATATTTTTCATATTTTAGTTATGTTTATCAGAATCAGGAGTACAGAATCGCTTTATAAAACATTTACTACAAATGAAGCCCATGATAAAAATCTTATAAAATACTAATTTTTAAATTCATCTTCTAGACTTAAAGCCTGTCTTGAGCTACATGTTGACATTAGATGAAAATAGAAGGAATGGAAGTTAGGACACATAATAAACTAATTTATAAAATTAATCATAATGAATTTGACGAGAATTTGTAGTTACTCGGCCTCACCATATATATGGATTTTGTTAGATTAAGTTAATTCTGTATATCTGTGAGTTATATTTTTAAATTAAATTTATACCATATTCATATATTTTATTATTATTTTATTACATTTATATAAACATTACATTGATAGAGATTAATTATTATTAGCCTTCACACTATTTTAACCCAATGCAAAATGAAAGCTCACCAAATTGAAAATCAAATGTTTTTATTATTATTGGGATTTAAATCGGAATCCGTTGAATGAGGGTTTTAACAATTTTGGTAACTTGCTCTAAATTAATGGCGCGAAATTATTTCAGAAGCTGCGTTTCTATTATATTCTTTTAGGTGGGTTTATTAAAATTATTAAATCGAATATATAGTATTATTAAGTAGTATTTCATTTTTTAGACACAAAGAAGTGTACATAAGCATAGGTATACTTAGGGATTTTACTAAGGTAGTTTTCAAACAATTTTTTAAAATAAGTTTTATTTAAATCAAAGTTTACATTTAAAATCTTTTTAGTTTAATTTTTTAAAGCCACTTTCTCTATTTATAAATTACCTTTGTTAAAACAAACAATTTAATAAAAAATTTTTTTAAATTTTAAAAAAATTCTAAAAAATTGTATATATTTTTCTGCTTAAGAAAGTTTGTATATTTTTTAGAGTGTAATTTTGGGAATGAAAAAGTTCATATGACTCTTAAAATGTTAAAGTACAATAAATTGTAGTTTTTTTTTGCTCTAAAATTACATAATAAGTATTTTATGTATCTGATAGCAATATTTATCGTTGTACTGTTCCCATTTTTTTTTTTATCATCTACTTGAAATGTTTGTTCTTTGAGAAGATTTAGGACACTCCTGTCGTTATTTTAAAAATTTCAAATAAAATACAAAATACACTATAAAAAACAAAATATTATACAAAAAATGCATTTAATGTACAAAAAAAAACAAAAAAAAGCAGAACAGTAATAGGAGGAAAACTGCAATCACTACCCTTAAAAAAAATCAAAAAAGATGAAACACCAAAAAATAAAAAATATAAAAATTTATGTTATAACTTTTGTATATCCTTCAACCCCCACATAATCTCATCTTTATACCCCGCTCGCTCTAGTGCATTCAGCAAATTTTTTTTTTTGAATGCTAAAGACTAAAATGTATGCAATGTTAAAGTTTACTGTGGATTTGTGTTCAAAGAATGTTTTCAGAGATAAAAAAAAAAAAATATGTTTAAAAATATTTAACTACAGTATGCGGGATAAAATTAGTTATCATTTTTATACAATATTTCGTGTTATTCAAAATGTTTTAATTTTTTAATAAACTTAAATTCTGAATTTATTATTTAATCAAAATTTTATCAAATTGCATGTCTTTCCATTGAAAGTTTTGACTTTTAATCCTTACTGTCAAAATACCCTTTACTGTTAATTTCAAATGTCAGCACTACAAATGCTGTAAAGCAACTCGTTCAATCTTAAATTTTCTAAATGCATCTATGTTTTATTTAATTGTTATTATGTGAATAAACAGGACGATGTGAAAATTTAATTAAACCTTAAGATAATGCTGAAAACTCGTTTCGTTTTATGCTCTTTCTTCTTCTGTCAAGTTAAACTACGCGTCAAAAAAAACCCTGTGAGAATTGACCTATTTAAAGATGTTTTCAATCAAGTAAGCATACACTTAACAAAAAATTTTTAAAGTTATCTGTCAAAGTGATTAATATTATAAAATAAGACAATACTCACATGGCGTCGTTACTTTGTTTTTTTTTAAATAAATGTCAAAGTGACGTTTAACGCAACTGTAGCATTCTAACATAATTTTTACATATTATTTTTCCGAGTCTTATTAATAAACATGTGTCTAGTGGAAATTCGATTTAATTTCGGTTTATATTTTAATAAATTCGCAGTTTTTTCGGTTTTTTAAATTAATTAATAAATTTGCAGGGTTGTGAAAAGCTGAAATTGCGACTCAACTTATCGATAACTCAAATTTTGAGTTCGCTTATAATTTAAAGTAATGACATATGGTTAATATGTTGGGTGGATTCCAGAATATAAACTTCCTTCCTCAGACTTTTGACTCAGACTCAAAATTTGAGTTAAGCGATGAGTTAAATTTACCGAATTATTCGGATCATTTTACAATCCTGTAAATTAATTTTAAAATTTAATTAAAATAAACAGAAGATCATCTTAAATAATTAAAAACCTTACTGATAAATATACTTTTATATATAAAATTAAAAATATTCAAAGAATTTATCTGATACTGTCTGATATTATGCAATTTTAGGTTATATTTTTTTTTTTTTTTTTGCAATTTAAAGTTCTCCCTTGTAATGAACGTTAAAGTAGAAAAAAAAATATGGAAGTAAAATAAATATAAATCGAGGGAAACTCAACTCATGAAACGATGAAAATTATAAGAAATAAAAATAAATAACGAAGTAAATTTTAAGCCCAAGGGAATTTAACCTTTTAATATAAAAATGTTGTTTTTTTTCGCAAAATTTATTTGTTGAAAAAATGAATGATTTAATGAATGAGTTATAAAATAATGAATGAATAGATGAATGAATAGAGTATTCGTTGTATTTCTTCTAATTTTGTTAACTAGATCAATTAAAATTTTTCTTTTTTTTTTCTTTTTTTAATTTAAAGAACCCTGCAAATAATATCAATACATAAAAAGTAAACGATTTTATAGAATTTCATTTAATTTCTTTACAATTTTTTTAACCCCTATTTTAAGTAAGCCCCTTATTAAGTTGATTTTCATTGAAAAATTTGTTTATATAATTAATTAAGAACATAATAGTGAGAAAAGGCTTTATTTAATATTAATTTCAAATAGGATCTGACATTGAAAATTTAAATTTTTATGAAGGTACTTATATATTGAAAAACATATTTTTCAAAAATAATTTTTTTTTAAAAGTAGGTTACATATATGTATATGCAAAATAATTGGATTGGAGGAGTAATTTTCCCAATTAGGTTAAATATATTTTTACTCGGTAATAACGATGTAATATTTTTTATAAATTATATTTTTTTTTATTAAATATGAAAAATATGCTGTCATATTTGTATAAATTGTGTCATTAACTTTATTAGGAATTATATTCCATTGCGATTCTAATTTAGAATAAATTACACAACAAAGTACTCATACTTTATTAGAATTTTATTTGTTTAGTTATAAATTACGTGACGTTAATTTAGAATCGCCTTTTGCACTGTTCATAAAAAATTAAGGGCGTAGTATTATTGATTTTTATTTTGTATATATAAAAACTTTAAAATATTATTAAATTTTTTTTTAAATTTTTATTACTATTTGTGTTTAAAGTATAAATGTGTAATTGGTAGTACAATTGGTATATAGCAGACGTTTGAACTTAAATAAGTTTTAAAGCTTTTCTAGAAAATTCTAAACGACTCAGTTGTGGATATTTATGTATACCAATCAGCATTGGTAGCGTTCCTATATATTAAATATAGCATACAATATAAATAGTTTGAAAAATTATTCTACAAATCGGGTTTTAAAAAGTTTTAAGATTCAAATTGCTGGATCCGAGTTTTTTTCATCTTACTTTTAAAAATACATTTACCAGTAGTTTTTAATTTTAAAAATTTTATAGAGTTTGACATTTAAAAGTATTCTAGAAAAATTTAAACGACCTAATTCGTTTAAATGTTAAATTAATATAATCAGTTAAAGCGAATATAAGGTATTCATAGAAATGAATGTAGAAGGAACACTAATTTGTATTTTTTTTTTTTTTATTTTGAAGTTTGATTAGTAAAAAATATTGACGTATCAAAAAATTATTATTTGATTAATGAACAGTAAATATGGCGGAGCAACAGGATCTAGGAATGCGGAAATTAGAATTAAAATAAAGAAACTATTCAAATAAATTAATTTTATTTGTAATTTTTTTTATTATATCTGTTGAAATTAAAAAAAAATATATTTATCTTTCAACGGGGATCGAACTCAGATATGTTTACACCCGAAGCCACTTCGCTAACCCGAATTCACAATTCTTATGAATTTATGGTCAGATTTCTAATATTAATGTATCATTAACTTACAGAATGAATAATAAACCCATAGACACAGGCAAGTTAATTTAAAAGTATATAATAATTCTCAATTTTATCTCTAAATCAAATAATATTCAAATAAATCCTAATTCTAGCATATTATTATAGTCAGTTTTTATTCTTCAAATTGTTATTTCAAATCTTTCACTATAAAGAAATTCAGAAATGTTGTCCTTATAAATTCTACAAAAGAATAAAAGACTATAGAAGGGATTTAAATTTCTTCACAAACTCAATACATCAATTTCAACTTTCATTTCAAGATATGAAAAATATATCTACTACCTATTAATAGTTATTATAAAAATTAAAACCAAGTTCCATTTTCCTTTATATGTATATTGGAAACTTATATAAAACCAAAATATCTAATACATATTATTTTCTAGTTAGTATATTTGGCAATTAACGAAATAAGTTTAATATTAAAAACTTTTTCTATTTTAAGTATGCCACAAAAAAAAAAAAAATCTACATGGTTTCATTAAAACAAACTTTTCTACTTAAATTAATATTAAACTATATAAGGAAAAAAGTATTTTTGTAACATGCCCAAAATCGGATCAGATTCAATAACCCTATTAACACTGATAACAATTTCTATAAAAAGTATTCTAATACTTTTAGTAGATATATATGATTACAGATCCTTCAAGATATAGAACATAAATATCATGTTACAACTTTTAATGTAGGACAAACAACGGAAAGTCCTGTTTTTACATACATTTTTTTTTTTGTATTTTTATTTTTATTTGTTGTTTTTGTGTGTTTTTAATATTCTTTTTATGTTTTATGAAGTTAAAAATAGCAAATATGATAACGTACATATTAGCTACACACATATTTGATAATAAAAAGAAACACACCCAATGAAAAACAAAAATCAACCCCCAAGAATAGTAATCTTATTGCAAATAATGTTAAATATTCTTTTTTTTTTACATTTATACTCTTTGAAAAATTTAAAAGACTCTAGATGGGGCTGGTTGCCGTTTATAACAATGTATTTAAAGTAGATCTGGGATAATGCTGAAAGTAAGTACCATTACCTGAATCTAATTTTTTGTCCAGTAACAATAGTACTTAAATTTCCATACATATAAAATTTAACTATAATTACTAAAATAATCAAATAAAAATACTTGTAATTCCCAGAAAGTAATTAGATTTTGAGTTTAATTACTTTTGTATCTATTTGTTGATACTTACGTATTTTCGAATAATTAAGTACCAAGAAATATTTAAGTATTAAGGATTTAATTATTTTCAAGTACTCGAGTACTTTTCAAGTCCCAGTATTACTTAAATTTCAATACTTACAAAATTTAAGTGTAATTACTAAAATAATCAAATAAAAATACTTGTAATTCTCAAAAAGTAATTAAATTTTAAGTTTAGTTACTTTTGTATCTATTTTTTGATACTTATGTATTTTCAAGTAATTAAGTACCAAGAAATACTTAAGTATCAAGAATTCAAATATTTACCATTTTGCAAATAGTTTCATTCATTAAACTTAAATTATGTAAGTATGGAAATCTAAGTATTACTGGTACTTGATTAAAAAATGATTATGGTAATTGCAGTGGTACTTGAAATATACAGGTCTGAATTTAAAAGTGTAATTACTTATTTTATACTTTTATTTTGTCGAAAATGATCGTTCGAAAGTAGTTGCAGTTTAATAAAAATAAGTTCTCTAAGATGGTACACCTAATCCTTTATTACAATAACATACCCCCTGTTACCCCTTTCTTATTTTTCCTCGCCAACCTTTATACTGCGCCAGCAGTTTGAATATTTATTTAATTTTTAATATTTCGGCGAAGGTGCTTTAAGTAATTAGAACCCTCACACTTCCAAGACAGGATATGTTTTGTTGGTATATTTCGAAGGATTTGAGTTATTTTACGTAGGTTTTATTATTTCTAAAATCCAAAGATTTAATCTGATGTACGTATAAATAAAAAATTCAACATATTGAATCCATGAATTCTAGGTACTTTTTTTTACGTATATTCAGGTCTAATAGGTTAAGGGCATGTTTTTCAATGTCAAATAGTAATTGTTTTTTACTATACTCTAAAGATTTTAAGAGCTTCCTCACATGGATATTACACCTACTGAATACTGAACTATGGAGATCCTTCCAATGGAGTACAACAGCAATAATAAGGGCATATGAACACTAGGAATAGAAAAAATAGAATATAACAATATTTTTACATAGAAATAATTTAAAAATACTGATTTTTATGAATTGCATTTAATGTACATACTGTACGTAATAATGAATTCAACATTAACGTCCCATTGTCCCTGTAATCACATTGTGAAAACATTTCATTATTGTTCGAAATTGTCACTGTAGAAGCTGATTGATAATATAAAGTGACAAAGCCTGTTAAACACCTTTATAATATGTTATGATTCAGCACCAACTTCCTTATAGAATCTTACAGCTAATTTAAAAATTCTGAAGACCAGTTACAACTACTTAAAAAAGGAATGTACCAGCTGCAAATGCAGTAATTAATAGCGTCTAAGGGCAAGACTACCTTCCCAACAATAATAAATATACTTATTACTTTTACATAGTCCTTAAAATTAGCAGGATCAACTCTATGTTTGTGTATAATTATATACTCATATTAAATGAAAGCAAACAAAGTCCATCAAAGTTATTAAAGGGATATTTATGTTTTTAATGTACGAGTACATATATATATATATATATATATCTGTAAAGGATGCACTCATATATATATATACATAAAACAAAAATATATAATTTGGTTTTATCCATGTTTTTATTCAATTTTTATGAAAACTAAGTGAGTAAATATTAAGTATATGATGAGCTAATAACCGCAGGGTAATAAAAACAAAAAGAAAATCCTTCTTATGTAATTTCCTTTCCTTATTAATAATTTTTCTACATTTTCTTTTAATTTTTCTTTTTTTTGTGTTTTTTTTATCTATTTTGATTATTATCGTTATTAAAGAATAAAATTAATATCGTAAATTCTTCTACTATCAAGGAATTGAAAAACAGGAGTATTTATAGATACCAGATCCTTCCACTCAGTCTTGCGTTAAAAAAAATAGTAATCGCAATTATTCCTGTGCAAAAAAACAATGTATTTGTGATTTGAAGTACCAATTTTGCAAAAAAAAGAGGGTGTGAATTTTGCAACCACCTGGGGAAAAAAAACGTTTTTAATAGATAAAACTGAAGTACCAGATCAGACCACCAGCATGCTGTTATCAATTTTTGGCAAAGAAAAACCGAAAAAAAAAAACAAAAATAAGAAAAGATGAAATAAATTTTGTCATTAATGTTAAAGAAAAGTGATTTTCTTCTTATTTTTTATTTGTCATAAAATTCATTGGTTTTGTGTGAAGTGTACGTATGTCAATAACTTTTTTTGCAATAATATACAGTGATGGCAAAAAACAAAGGACAACAGATTTGAATATTTTACGAAATATAAATTGCAAACTTTGGTAGCTCTCTATTAAAAATAAAAAATTGGGGTGAAATTGTGAAATAATATTTGTATCTCATATATTATAAACCTATTACATGGCGATTTAAGTGAAAAAGATGACATTAGAAGCTCCATTTAAATAAAAATATATTTAAATATTTGTAAGAGTAAATTAGTGAATGAATATTTTTAATAGTTAATATTAAGCTGAGTATTTTCTATATACCTTAATCAGATCTGTAAAGTTCAAGAATACAATTACCAGTACCATTACTTGATAATCAGTACTTTCTAATTACCATTAAAAAATGATAAGTAATGGTACTTTGAAAATTCAATTACCAGTAAAAACAATTAAGTATTAATAATTCGTAAAGAAATCAAATTTAGAAGTACTCAATAATTCCTAGAAAGTAATCAAATGTAGATTTGAATTACTTTTTGCAATTAATTTTGAAATTTAATTTCTTTTGTAAATTGTTTTTGATACTAAAACTACTTTTGTAACTATTTTGATGATTAATTACTTTAATATAATTTAATACCAAAAAATACTAAATTATCATAAGAATTACAAGAATTTTTGTAAAATTACATTTAGTTTAATATAAATACATACTTATGATTTTTATTGATTTATTTATTTAGTTTTACTTAAAATTGTTTGATTTTTCAATTACAAAAGTAATTAAATTTTAGTGATTACTTTATAGAAATTATCATGTAAATACTTAATTATATTTTACTTACTTTTTTCAAAGTATCATTACAAATATTTTTAAAAGTAATAATTACCAATTAATGGTACTTAACACAATACTTATAAATACCATTCTAATTATTACTTTGTAGATGTAAGCTCAATTAAAATCGAGATTTTTTAGTCTTTCATAAATACTAAGATACTTACAAGTATTTAACAGAACTTCACTAAGGCATTGAAATATTTTTTCCTTATTCTTTTTGGGAGCATAGAACGTGGACCTCTGACTTCTGCTTAACTAATATCATAGTTAAAAAAAAACATAGACATTAAAACATAGTTAAAAAAAAATGAAAAAGACGGTCGTACTAAAAACAATCGATACTTTCTTACCACCTTGAAATCTGTTTATCAAAATGAATGTAAAAAATGTTAGTTAATAAAAATTTTCCCAACACTGTACACAAATATATATCCATAAACATGTAATAATAATGTATTAGTCTATCATTTATTTTTTTTTAACTCTAGGATATTTGCCAAACAGTTTTTTCAATTTACTTATGTTTGCAATTCTTTAGTAAATATACTGTTATAAAACAGAGTACAGATACAGAGAGTAGAATAAAAAAATCCAGAAATTTTACGCAATGAAATACATTCCCATATACAAAATTTATATTAACCTTAAAAACAGACGCAAGTATGTCTCCATATTTTAATTTTTTATTTATTTATTTTTCTTTTCTTTTTTTTTTCATTTTTGACATCGTCCTCATTTACGACCCTGACATGCTTGAATAGCTGAACCAACTTAATATAGTTTAACCAGTTTTTTTCATTTTATTTTATAGAACTGCAGTAAAATTATTTGAATTGTTCTAGAGTAGAGGAAGAGTTGGAGGAAGCCATGAAATACTCTTAATACAAGAATATAAATATCTTTTAACTGAAAATAATGATATTTAATCTATTTTATGTAATAAAATAAAATGCAATATTTATTCATGTATATTCTACGTTGTCTTGTGACTTGTTCATATAGCGAAGATACAAAAAACGAAAGTCCTGAAAAAATATGAAAAACAAAAAAAAATTTATTTAACGGATGTCTATCGGGAAATACTTTAGACGCACCATTAAAAAAAATTTTTTTTTAATTGTCTGAACATGCAATATAAAGGCAAGGAAATAAAATTTAATAAGGACAAAAGGATGAGTTTAGAATATTAACTATTAACCAACCATATATATCAAACCAATATTTGGGTTTTATATTATACACTCTTTTCATATAAATTTGGTCCTTTTTTTACGTGAAATTTGTCTATTTTCGAGTTAATTTGGTCTTTTTTCAAATTAAATTGATCTTTTTTCAAATAAAATTGGTATTCAAAAAAATTTTGTCATTCTTTTAAGAACGCCACGTATTTTGTGGCCTAGAAGTCGTAATGACATAATTTGGAAAACCTAGTCCCACAATTCTGTAGTAGAAACTGAAAAGGAAATAAAATTATTATAATTTATATCTTAATTTATAACAGTATATTTACTAAAGAATTGCAAACATAAGTAAAGCTATATCGAGTTAATTTGATCTTTTTTCAAATAAAATTGGTGTTTCTTCAAAAAAGTTTGGTTCTTTTCTAAAAACGCCCGGATCCTCTCATCTAGAAGTAGTATGACATAGTTTGAAAAACCTAGTCCCCAATTCTGTAATAGAAGCTGAAAAAGAAAAAAAAATTAAGTCAAATCCAAAAAAATGGCACTTAATTTTTGGGGGCTACTTTTTATGGGATTCTTAAGTATTTGGGTTCTAGTATAAAATCTGAGAGTACCTTTTTCTAGTATGTTGATACAACTGCTGAATCCCAAGAAACTGGAATGCTTGAAAAAAAACTAAGTTTTTGAACAAAGACTAATTTTATTTGAAAAAAGATCAATTTAATTTGAAAAAAGACCAAATTGATTTAATTTGAAATGAACAAATTTCATTTGTAAAAAAGTACCAAATTGACATGAAAAGAGTATATAATAATAAAAAGTAACCATTAATAATATTATATGGCATTTAAATAATGACAGTATACACACAGTATAACTGTAAGAATGTATAACTGTCATATAAACCGGATGGCAAAATTAAAATTCAACATTAACGCGTCATATTTTCTTTTATATGTCTATAAAACCATAAAATTCCTTATTCTAAGTTTTCTTGTGCTTAACCCTGTTTCGGTTTTTTATTGTTTGTTCTTAATGAAAATTCCGACTTTATAAAATTTATTTTTTTTTTTTTTGTAAGAAAATTATCGTGACGACCGCCAATTAAGAAGGAAACTTATGTCCGGCATTTTCTTTTCTATAAGTGTATAACAGTCTATAAATATGGTTTTTTTTTTATTTAATTTTTTTTTTTAATTTATATACTTTTAATTGAGGATAGAGGGTTTTGGACGGGGGGAGGGGTTTGAATATAATGACACGTTCTATTTCACTGCCGCCGCAAATTTAATTTAAAAAAAAAAAAAAAAAACTTAAAGTTGATTCAACTTGCAATATTGGGAGGGATTGACTTCATTTATGTGCGAGTGAACAAAAGAGTGAGTGTAAGTGTGTGTATAAAAAAAAAAAATTAAAATTTTAAATATTTAGTTCAAGGATAATTTCCTTTCTGTTATACAACTTATGTCACTTTTTTTTTATCTATAAATATATATGTGTGTATTATTATACATATTATATATATATACATAATTGATATTTTAAATGCGATATGATTATATCCTGCTCATATATATATATTTAATTAGATTTAAGAGAAAAATTCTACAATTTTATATACTTGTCATGTATATTATTTTTGTACACCCCTACCACATCCTACCGTGAATGAAGTCTATTGTGAATTTATATTTAGGAGTTGAAATTGAAATAAAATTTCTCCTGTCAGAAAAAATGCTTCTAGGTGGCGCACAATTGTTTTTTCGTAGAATTAAGAGTTTCAGAACAATGATTGTGCAGATAATGATGATGATGATGATTGTGGTGTTAATGATTATTGTGTGGTGAGAAGGTGTTTTGTGGTGTTGATGGTTTTAAGCTTATGGTTGTAATCCATGCTAATTTATCGTTTAACGAATCTTTTCTATTGTTTTAATTTTTTTTTTTTACTTTTTTTTTACTTTTACTTTTTTTTTTTTACTTGTTGTTATTTTAATCTTAATCAGTTTTTTTGTTAAGTGTATATTTAAATTTTAATTATTCAAGAATTGTATTATATTTATTTTTAATAAGGATAACTATATATATATATACATATATAATATAATGTATTAAAAGAATTTTTAATAAACCGCGACTTTTATTTTTGGAATAAACCGTAGTTCCCCAATTTAAAAACAAAAACAACTAAGAAAATAATATTAGAGTCTGAAAAGGATTGCCTGTGCAGGACATATTCCTAGAACTTTATTTATTAAAAAAAAAATTGAATGAAACTATAAAATATTATAAAGATGTCTGGGATTTTAATTGTTGTTCATGTTGTTTTTTTTTTAAAGGCACTTAATTGGAAGTGAGACACACAAAAAAAACCAAATTTTAAACTGAATTAAAAAAAAAAGCACAAAAAAAATTGAAAGGATTAAGTGGCTATTGTTTCAAAATTTAGATGTTCTGATTTTTGTATAAAGGAGGAATTAATGAGAAATAATGGAAATTTTGAATTATAAAAAATTTTAATTATTTTTAATAAAGAAAGTAAAGAGATTTTTTGAAAATTTACATTTTTATAAAGTAAATAATAGTATATCTAAAGGTTTATTCACTACAGTTAGTTTTTAAATATAGATTATAATAGGGGGTAAAATAATGTTTGGGTTAAAAATAGTCTACTTATAGGTTTATCAATGAAAATTATTAATAGTAATAATATTTTCAGTGAAAGCTGATTTTAAAGTGGATTTATTTGATAGTCTTGCAAAAAATTAAATTTTATCTTTAGGAAATGGCGTCCTCTTGTTAAAACCTATATTCATTTTCGAAATATTATTATTAATATCTGAATTAATTTAAGTACTGAAGTTATTTTTATAAAATTGGAGTGTATTTTTATATGTATATGTGCATGTTTTAAATTGCAAATTGTTCAACTTTTAGCCTCCTAGAGGCGGACAGTGAAAAGTAAATGTGACTTATATCGAAAATCATGGTCGAAAATAATGAAAATGGAGAAAAACAGAAATAATTGTAGAGGCTATGCACAAGCCCAATGTTCCTTAAGGGAATAATAAGGAAAAAAAATATTCAACTATTAGAACAAAGGCTGAGAGCATTGTTGGTCCCAAAATTGTGTGTTGGAACAAGGGAAAAGAATAAACCGAACAATTTAACATCCTTCGATTAGGATTAATCTAATGAATTCCATATGCATTTGCTGGCTAAAATAGTATAAGATACAGTACAGTACTTATACATGTAGAATTTTTTAAATTCCAATTGTTACATTTCAATTATTATATTGTAACAATTTAGATTTTGATTTATAATGATTTTTTGGATCTGTGAGTTATATACATAAATATAAAAAAATTTTAGAACATAAAACGGCTGGGTGGCACAGTGATTAGAGTGTCGACTTTTCTGCGAAAGGCCCAGGTCCGAATCCCAATTAATATACTTTTCTGGTTTTCAACTAGGCACAACTACCATTCGCCATTGGTCAAATTAATGGCTTAGTTAATAATTAATAATTATAAATCTTTAATAAAAAATACATTAATATAACAAAATAAACAAAGGGGTTCGCTACAAGTTCTAAGCACTTCTTAGAGCCATTGAATAATAAAATAAATAAAATAACATAGCGTTACCTAATTTTAAAATTTTAATCTAGAACCACTTACCCCAAGAAATTCTAATTCTTTTTCAATTATTTTCACAAGTAAATTAAAAATTATTTAGAATGTTTTAAAAAAAAAAGGAAGCCTTTAAATTGAAAAGATTTTGAAAAATGCATAAAAATGTAATTTTTCTTTTATAAATCTTTTTTAAGTTGGTTTTAATTAATAAACTTTAAGGTTTCGTTTACGTACTTACTAAATTTTATAAAATTAGGTAAATTGGCTTTGCATTAATGCTTTTAAACTTAACGTATATTTTTTTTTTAATTTGAAATTATTTTATACTATTATTTATAAATAAAGAAAAATTACTGACCTAATTTCAAATTCTGAAAGAAAAGTACCATATACTTTGGGGTATGTGGAATAACTAATAAATTTAATTGTTTAGAAGCAATTCAGGTATAAGTTTACAACATTTTTTTTTTTTAAATATAAATGAAGGTTTTCACTTTTCACTCGTAATGCAGTACACAAGGGTAGAAAAAAAAATTTTAAACTTTATGAATGACTTTTTAGTGGTTTAAAATCACTTTTTTTTTAAATTATAAAAACCATGTCATGTTCTGAATTTGAACTGATTTAGAAGTTGTATATATTTTATTTTTCTTTAATTTGTTAAAAATTAAAATTTGTTATTTGATAAAATAAATTAAATATTCAATTTTTATTTAATGATCTTATAACACGATGTGATAATGAGAACTGGATTAAGTGCTGCACTTAATAAGCGGAAAGTCTGTGTAAAACAAATAAATAAAAGGGCATTAGTTTTTGGATTTGATGTTTATTGCAGACTAAATTAAACACTGTAAAGAATATTTTTATTCTTATAAATTCGATTACCTGAAAATATGTTAAAGAATATTTTCAGGGTAATCTAGAAGGTATAGCCAGAGAATTGATAGATTGAGAAGACTTTGGTGTGGATCTGTTTTGATTTCAGAGAAGGAAAATAAAATATACAGCATTTACTGTTATTTTTTTTAAAGTGCTCACTGAGCAATTGAACTACTAATAAGCCCATCTTTGTCACAGGCATATGTTGTAACAGGGGAGATATATTTTATTTTTGTAAGCAATATTAATCTCGCATACATCTAATTTTGTAAAAACAAGCAATTACGTCATTGCATATAGTCAATAATATGATGTCTAAGCCAAAATATTCAAAATAATGCAATTACTTCAATTTAATAATACAATTAATAATATTTTTTAATGCTTTTCGCAATCAAAGTTTAATTCACTTTAATTAAAACACAATTTTAAGGGATCATAAAAAAATTTACTAGCATAACATGCTATTAATAACATAAACTTTAAGTATAGCTAAGCTAATTTTGTTTTCAAGTTCAATTTTACTTAATTTTGTATTTCTACAGAATTTCATTTCACTCTACCTACACTTTAAAAAAACCAATAAATATAAATCTTTTCATTACATATTATATATATATATATATATATATACGAATATATTATAATTTAATAAAAGGGGTCCCTAAAGAACCAACAGCAGCTATAAAATATAATAAAAATTTATAATCATTAATCTTGGAAATTTTTTTTTCATCGTCTTTTTCAAAAATTACAAAAAAACGCAGCAATTTTTCAAAAAAACTTAAGAAGTACTTATATATATATATATCAATAACATTTATTTACCATTTATTTTAGTGGAAAAAAACAAAATTTAGTTTAGGTTTTTTTTTTTTGTGTTCCCACATATTTGGTGGACCCCAGAAAATAAGGCGACGAAATATTAATACAAAAAAAACGAAAAACAAAAGAAACGCATTTATAATAGTGATTACAAGTAATGGTTCTTGATTACCCACCTTATAAACTTTGAGGAAATTAAGTTCTAAAACAAAATGCCAAATAATAAAAATAATAATAAGAATAATAAAAAATGTATTCCCTCATCAGTTGTTATATTTGTTGTCCCCCCAATTAAAAATGAATGAAAAATTTCCAAAAAATAAAAAACCCAAGTAAAAAAATAAAATGTGGGTTACCATTGAAATCACTTATTCTCTCTCTGGTATTTTGTAAACTAACTAAAATTTATTTATTCATTTTAAAATATATGTAATTGTATATAAATATATATATATATAAAGTATATAAATTCATTTATAATTGAAGCAAGTATATATATATATCAGTGACGGAGCGTGACATTTTCAATTGGAGAAGCACTTTCAGTAATTCAGTATTTAATAGGGTTACAAAATGAAATACCGTTTTTTGTTGTTTTTTTAATTTTTTTCTATAGATATCATATTTTTTTTAATATCTTTTTTAAATATATTTTAACATTTTTTTTTTTATAAAATTTTAATAAATAATATGTACAAAAAAAAAACAAAATAATGAATCAAGTAAATCAAAAAACAAAACAAACATGAAATAAACTGACAAAATAAAACAAAATAAAAATAAAATAAATAATTTGACTTCAAATGCCTTCAAATGTAATAAAGATGAAATATGTACTAGTTAAATTAATATTTAAAAACTTAAAAATTACTTATTATATAATTAGGTTTTATAACTTAAATCTATTCTACGTTCTTTTAAAATAAAATTTTTAATTACTTTATCATAAAAATCACCCCTACTTTTCAAGTTTTTCAACAACTCTCTTTCAATTGAAATTTGAGCTAAGTTCGATAATCTAAATTGCTCACATTTATTTCTTAAGGTTGTTTTTATTCTACTTAAGCAGGAAAATGATCTTTCAACCGAAGCTGTTGTTACCGGTAGGGTTAGAATTAAATTGCACAATTTAAAAAATTTTTTGAAAGAAGTGGTTAAATCTGTTTCAATTAAAAATTCTAGAATTTTCGTAATATCTTTTTTCGATGTAAAATTATCATCAGAAAAAACAACTTTCAGCTCTGATTTTAATGAGAAAATATCGAAAAAGCTGGGATATGATTTTTCTAAATTTTTTAATAAGTTATCCGGAAAATTAGTATTAAAATGTCTATATTGTGACACATCAGATAATTTTAAAAATTCGAAGAATGGCAGGCTAGCAAATCGATTATTCAATTCTTTAATAATGTTGTTCACAATATCGACTAGTAAAATCAGAAAATCTTCTTTGCTATTTAAATTTTTATTGCCACGAGTTTGAATAAATTCTTTCCCTTCAAAATTTTCTTTTTCTTTAATATTATTCCAAAATATTTCAAAGTTTTGTACAGATTGTTCAATTTTTAATTTAAACTATCTAATATTATTTAAACAAGATTGGATATCAGTCGATTTAGATTGTAATATCTTGAACAATACATCTGTTTGTGGAAAAAATTCATTAAAAAAGTATAACAGTACCAAAAATTTCTTATCATTTAAAATATGTAGCAGTCCTTTAGCTTGTAAAACTGTATCATTATCCCAATTTTCATCATCATCAATAATATCTTCAAAAAATTCTTCAAGAGAACTTTTTACTTGGAATATTGTCTGAACTATTCTACCATTATATTCCCAGCGTGTTGTAGAAGCTGTTGGAATTTTTCTTTTAACAACAAGGTTAAACGCCGAAAAATGATTGAAAAAACTAACAAAACTATGTAAACTTTTGAAAAATGCTGCGCAATGTTTAATTTTTGAGCAAGAATGTGATAATACTAAATTTAATTTGTGGGCAAAACAGTGGATATAATGTGCACTCGGAATAACTTCCTTTACTTTAGTTTGTAAACCATTAGTATTCCCAGACATAACAGCAGCACCGTCATAGCTCTGACACACCAATTTGCTTAATACAGTAAGTTTTTGTAAATATGGCATGACAAAATCAAAAAGAGATTGGCTTGATCTACCCAAAGATACGTCAACAAACTCCATAAATCGCTCGACTACTTTACCATTTTTATTAACATATCGAAACATTATTGAAAGCTGCGACTTATTTGAAACATCTGTAGTTTCATCTAGCAGCATTGCAACGTAATTAGCACTTTTAATTTAATTTTTAATTTCATCTGTTAAAACGAATGCAATAGATGAAATCAAATTATTTTGAATGGCACCAGAAAGTCCAGAAAAAACTGTCGCATTTTCCAAATGAGCTTTTAATAAAGGATTATATGAAGCTAACAAATTTAAGGTTTCCACATAGTTCCCTTTATTCAAAGAATCAGATGATTCATTATCACCTCTAAAAGCAAGTTCTTGGCACGCTAAATGACAAGTGACATCAATTAAACATTTCATAATTTTTCTATTTTGAGACACCTTTTCGTTATATTTTTCAATCGACAATGTTCGAGCTGAATCTAAAACGTTTTCGATCCGAACTTTTCCAAACGTTTTCAACGAAATCATTGCTGCTAAATGACAACCTATTAATTTTTAAAAATTAAAGAAAAAAAAACTTTTTAAATTCTATATGATAATACCAGACTCTGCATGTTTTTTTGCTGCTTTTGATAAATTGTTCATATCGTTAAAACCCAATGCAGTCCAAGTAGATTTATTATTTGAAAATAAAAGGCACGGCCAGCAATATAGTTTCATAGTTGCTTTACAACCCGTTAACCATGTGTAGATCTCATAAAATTTAACGGCAAAATGTCGAATACAACGCTGTATTTTTGTTGTTATTAAAAGAGTAGGAATTGGCCTACCATCTTTTATAATGTTTAATTTTTCCTCAAAATTTTGCGAAGAAAATGACTGTTGTATTAATTTTTCAATAATGCAATTGCAGCTTTCCATTTTATAATAAAAAATAAATCTTAAAATTATTGACACTAACGATATAATTCCTAAAATAAACGTGACTTATTTATCTATCTAAAACACTATAATTTTTCTACAGTAGTGAACAAATTCAAAACTACATATTCCAAAAATAATTAAAACGTGCGTCTAAAATCGTATCATAAAAAATTCAATATATAAAAGTAGAGAGCTCATGTAAAAGAAAATCGTCGCATGTCATTATTCTCAAATTTTCAATATCGCAAAGAAAATAATACAATATAAAACCCTCAACTCCGCAATAATGATAAAAATAAATCATTCTTTGTGGCTATTATTTTTCTTACATTTATTTATTATCTTATAAACATTATGTGTGTTCGTTTGTTTGTATTGTACAGAAAAAATAATATCAAAGCAAAACTACATGTCCATCACATATTTCAAATAATGCATCAAAAGAAATCATTATTCGTACTACATTTTACTGTGTAAATTGATTTTGTTTTTTTAATTTGTTTCTTATTATTACATTTGAATTGTAGTTATGTCGCGGAAAGTTTTATTGCATATTTGCGACTCAATATTCAATAAATAATTTCAAGTGGTTTGCTTTGTTTGTTATTTCTCTTGTTTCCATGGTGCTTAACAATGAAAAAGTGTGTGTAGTTTATTCGTATCATAGATTATTTATTGTATGCCTGTATAATGTATATTAAATCAAAATCATATGTATTGAATTTTTAGCTGGATTTTTTGTTCTATTCTTTATGGCTACTTGATCAAATAGAATAGTTTAGATATTAGAAACTTAGGAAAATAAAAATTGCTATTGACGATTTTTTTGGATTTTTTACTTGGAGAAGCACTCAATCTAATCAATACCATAAAGTAACATATAATATAGAGTATTCACGTAGAGTAAAATTTTTTTACCAATTTTTTTAAAAAATATTTTTCGTTTTTACTCAGTACTCAAAAATTATTCTCATAACAACTATTTTTACTTAAAAATTGAGAATAATTTGTTTTTAAACTCATAAATAAAAAAAAATTCTTCTCAATTTCTTGTTTTGAGTATTTATTAATATACCTTTAAAAAACTATATGAAGGGTATATACATACATACATACATATTTATTTTTATACATTATTCTTCTTATTCCATATAAAAGTATGAAAAGCTAAATCTATACTGCATGCATAGTGTATAGGTATATTAACACATATAAAATATTTAAGGTCTTTTTACTTTTTTTTCGTTACTTTGATTTGAAATTAAAAAAACTAAATAGAGATTTTACATCTTTTATTGATGCATGTGTGAAATATGAAATTAAAACAGCTAAGTGTATTTTTCGTTCTTCTTGTAAATCAAAATAGAAAAATTTATTTTCATATTTATTATTTGTAACTTTTGATATTAATGTTGAATGAATGTGCGACAGACAAGCTTATTATTAAAAGTTGTATGGCTTGTAAAATCATAAATAATCTTATCATTTTAATAAGTATATATAAGAATTTTACGTTTAAGAAGAATTTAGTTCGTTATTTTGATTGACTCAAATTTTTTTTTTTAAAATTTAAATGGACATGAAAGGTAAAAATATAAAATTTAATAAAATTTCAATATTTTTTTAAATAATTCTGTTTTATTATTAATTCTTAAGTTAGTTAATAAAGGAAAAAGCCAAATGGAATAAGTATTGCATTACATTATTGAAAAATATATAATATTTTATATTCCATTCGGCATAAAAAACCCTTATAGCAAAAAAAAAATATAATATAAAATATATACATAGGTATAAACAAAACAAAACAATTCATTGACTAAAAAAAATTATCGAAAACAAACAAAAATATTCATTAACTTAAATTTAGTTATTTACATTCAATATTTACAAAATTATATTATGATTAGGTACTTCAATCGTGTTCATCCAATTTTCTCGTTCATGAAAAGAAAATAATATAGGTATCAAGTAAATTATTCAAAAAATAAAAATTATTTTAATAAATAAGTATTACAAATTACATACAAAAATTTATTTGCTAAATCTATAATGAGAAAAAATTTTTAAACAACAGACAAATAGACAGACAGACGTACAAACATATGCAGACAGACGGACGGAAATAAACAGACAAATAGACAGACAGACGTACAAACATATGCAGACAGACGGACGGAAATAAACAGACAAATAGACAGACAGACGGATATTATGAAATATATTAAAAATAAGTTATGCATTTAATATTTTAATTTTACTTTGATTACTCTCAGCTTTTTTTTCGTCATTTTTTAAAAGCTTTTCCCTTAACCATTTTGCTTGCTTTTTTAGCAAAAGATTAATTAGTAACTCTAAAAACTTTATTTTATGCGTGTAGCATTCATCATTTTCCCTAAACCATGTAGGATATTTATCAGATTTTTTTGTGGCTTCTAAACAACATAAAAATATATTTTTCCTTAAATTTTTTTCATGATAATTTTCATAAAAATAGTGATCAAATATGCTCATATGAAATTGTGTAATTTCGAAAATTTTTTCGGTTGGAGCTTTCAAGTTCAGGATTTCTGATTCATTTTTATAATTTTTTTGATAAATAAATTGCTCCGAATCAAGCAATAATATATCATTAGAATTTTTTAAAAATGAAGAAGTACATTGATCACAAGAAATTTTTTTTATCAATTTAAAGATAACGTAGCCACAAATGTATCTTTCGGCGTTATTTGAAACAATATTTAACTCTTCAGTTTGATTATCCTCTAAAATTTTAGATTGAAATCCCTCTAAATAATTATTAACTAAATTAGTTAAATCGTCATCAATTTGATCATTTGAATCCGAATCATCTTGTTCTAATTGATAATCCTTTAAATCGTCTATATTTAAAAATTCAGCGTCATCTTCTTCACAGTTAGAGCTTTCAAATTTATAATTAATTAACTTAACCGACATTAATTTTGCTAAAATATTACTAAATTCATGGACGGAAGGATTATTGTTACATCCATTTCTATACCGAATCAAAGAAAATAAATTTTCTAAAACATCCTGATTTAAATGAGCTAACAGTAAATAATAACATTCGTGTTTATTATAAGTTGAAAATATTTCGGAACTTAGTTCCGTAATGCCTGTTAAAGTTTGTAGCATACCGTCGATACAATAAACTTTTTTAGATGTGATTGGCCTTATTAATTGAAAATATTTTTTCATTTCTAAAAGATATTTGGATATATGATTATCTTGCTGCAATGCTGCACGAAATGGATTTTTTTCATATAATTTCCTACTATTGAGACAATCAAATAAGTTATTAATTTTTGAAACAAATTTTGCTGTTGATACAGCACAAGAAATCCTATCAGTAAATTTTTTTGTTGAAACTAGAGTTTTAATTGCAGCAGCAACAGAATTACTGAAAATTTGAGTAGCCAATCGCACATTCATTTTTTCAAATGAATTAGGAAAGATATGTTTTTTTGAAAGTTTGGGACACATTTTTCTATTATTATTTTGTTCATGGAAATAGAGGCAACGAATAATTTTAAAAGAAACCTCACCATCATCTGTATTAAGGTCATATTTAAGAAGGGTGTTGCGAAGCGATTTTATTAAATGCACTGGATCGTAAAGAGCAAAAATTTTTTTTTCTACTTGATTGAAGTTAAAATAAAAAAAGGGTTTTGTTTTTGAAACGCCTAACATATTAAAACACTTCCTATTATTAGCACCCTGATCACATATGACGGCCCTAACATTAATACCTAAATTAAAAGCTGCACCTAAATTAATATATAAAATGTTTTTAAGATCTTCGCCACTAATGCCCTTCTCTGTGGCATAAAAACTAAGAACATACTTCCAATTATGTACTAATCCCCTTAGGAGAAAAACACAAACGTATTTTGCAACGCTTTTCGTTCTTTTAAAGCTATAATCCGAAAAACCACTAATTTGATCCAATGCACTATTATAGTTAAGATCCCTTCTAATACTAATTTCATCGAAAACTAATACTGCTTCCTTTTCAAGAGAATTTTTATTTGAAAATATAATCCCTAATTCATTAATATTCTTTTCATTAAGACCTACATTTAAATATTTAATAGGGATCCACCTATTAAGGGAACTAAAATGGGGTAAATTTAACTTTATCGCATTCTTTAAAAATAAATAACCTTTTGGAGAACTAAAATGTATATTTAAAGCTACCTTTTTTTCATCTTTTGACCATATCTTTCCATTTTTGAAATTCATTTTTAAAAAAGTTTTGGCATCGTTTGCTAAATGAGACTGCCTATCAATTGTATTAGATAAAGAATCCTGCTTTTCCTTTTTTATTTTTAATTGTAATTTCCTATTCTGAATTTTTAAATACATAATTTTTTTTTTTAAATAAACATTTTTTTTTTTTATATGACCTAATGTTTTATGACATGTGGAAAATTTTTTAAAATAAAAATTTTCTTTTTTTTGGAATTTCAAACAATGCCTACAAAAATTAATCGACAATTCATTTGGAGACACCGTTCGAATGTTTTCTAAGGGTACTTTTAAATTTTCTAAATTTTTTTGACTATAAACTTTAATATTTGAGTTATTATTAAATGTTTTAGAAAAAATATTTTCTTTATTAAAATTTGAAAACTCTTTTGACTGAAAGTTTAAATTAGATAGTGGAGTTATAGGATTGATTTCAATATTATTATGTGGCAAACACAAACTTGGAAAAGCTCCCTTTTTTAGTTTTCTCCCTAAAAATTTTTTCTCGAAATGGTCTTCGCAAATAAATAATTTTTTTGTTTTTAAATTTTCTATACTTACACTACATGCCGATACCCACATTTCGAATAAATTTTTCTCTTTTGGAAATTCATACAGCCTACCGTCAAAATTACGTCTACTTCTATTGCACACTATGCAAGGGGTACCATTCTTACGGTAATCTGCTTTTACGTCCTTAAACATTCTTCATTTAAAACATGCATAAAGAAAATGAAGGAATGACAAAAGGAATAAGCAGAGAAAATAGATATTTCTGACAATGCGGAATATATCTATCAGGCCGAAACGCTAATTTGATGTTCAGAATTTAACCAAATTTAAGTATATTTATAAAAAAAAGTTTATTATTTTATAATAATACATCAAATACATAATAATCATAAGATTATTACATAAAAGACATAAAGTATTATAATATTTTTCAGAAGATTAATAGACAAAATTTTTACATGGCTTTATAAAAATATACCGCATTGTTTCAGATGAAGAAAATTAGAACATATAAAAATGCAAGGTGTTTCATGAGTAAAGTATTTTTTATTCCTAAATAAATGTAGCAATTAAGTTTACTTTTAAAATTCATAATCCAAATTTTTTTTTACATGTATGTAGGTACATACATATTATTATGATTACTATTTCTAATGTAACATCTTGCATGATAAGTTATAAGAAAAATGCAATGAAATTTAGAGAAAAGCTATAGTAAAAGCAATAAGCTATGATGTGACAAGTTATACCTCGTAATTACACGAAATTTTGGGGGATATGAAAAAAAATTTTTAACTGGAAATTCAAATTTTGTAAAAAAAAAAATTTCGCAAAAATATGTAATTACTTTAATAGTGATAACTTGTCATGTAGCGAATGTTATTTTTCTTTTTTAATTGCTTTTGTCTAAAATATAATACTTATTCTAATAGAAAATTTATAAATTAATACTTACATGTAAATTTTGTTCCTCAATTTTTTTAATTCAAATTTTAATACTTAATAATATCTTCATAACAAAATAAACACTTGTAACAAAATAAACACTTGACACTTTTAAAAATGCGCGCCTTTATTAAATTTATTATAATTCTTAATATCAAAATAAGAATACATAAAAAATACATCAAAAAAAAAATAGAGAAAAATATCACATAAAAAAAGTTACATTTACAAAAAAATATGTACACACATACATTTTTCTTAACATTCATAAAAATATGCATAAAAATGTAAATATGTGAATATGTACATACATATACATATACTCTTCATATAATATCATATGATAATACTCAAATTATGAAGAATTTTTTTTTTTCTAGAGCTTAAAAAAAATTCTTCTCAATTTTTATGTAAAAATATTTGAGTTTTAAAATTAATTTTGAGTGTTGAGTAAAAATGGGACTGGATATTGAGTAAAATGGGACGGGATTTTTAAAAAGAAATGACTAACGAATTTTGTTCTACGTGAATACTCTATATATATGTTACTTTATGTCAATACATGACGATTCGTCCCTGATATATATATATATAAATAGGAACTCGTTGTAATAACATCCAGAATGAGCAATTAACTTTAATCCAAAACTTCTGTTCCTTTTTTCCGTGATTTTTATAAATTTTCGCGTACCCTTCAATAAAAAACAAAGTTTTCTTTAATTGTTGTTGTTGTTGTTGATTCTTTACTCTATATACTTGCAATATTACTTATTTATATTGTTATTTTTCAAAAAATATGAGTATTATATAAAGATCTCATTAAATGGAGGCAAAATAAGAAAATGAAGTAAAAAATATAATCATTCTTTGTTACAGTCACGGGAAAGAAAATGTACCAACCCATTGTGTTGTTGTTGTTTTCAATGGAAGATAGCATGTCTTGCGACTCGTTGTGCACCTACTTTCAATACTTTTTATAAATTTATAAGTAATATTATTTTATTTTGTTTATATTATATATTTATAAATTTTAAATCTTATTTGGTCACCATGGAGATTTATAAAGAAATACTCGATATATTATTTTATGAAATATTTTAAAATAAAGTCATCTATTTATTGGTATGTTAACTAAGCGCCTTTGATAAAAAAGTAGAAAAATATATAAAATTTTTTGTTTTTTATTAAAAAATGTGACTTAGTCGACGCTGCTATTTCAATAAACTTAGTAAATAGAGGTTTAAAATTATCTTCTTTTGTATCTGAGTTGCAAAAACAATCTGTTACTGAAAAAGTAAAATTGAATCAATAAAATATTAAAAAGTTAATCTTTAATAAATAAATATCCAAAGTTTCAATTGTTGTAATAAATTTTCAAAAATGGGTTTTTGAAGAAAATTGAAATTTAGCTATAAGTTATTTCGAATGTATTGTATTTTATTCCTTAGTTCCTAGGGAGCTTGAAATCCAATTAATACAAAATGAAATTGTCTTTAGAAACGTATTTTGTAAATATGTTTGCATGTGTTTAAATATCCTACAAAGTGCGATTTTCTGACATTGTTAAATTTGAAATTAGTTGTCAAAACAAACTGTCATATTCATTGTATTTGGTCAATGAATATGACAATTTTGGCTAAGTGAAAGATTTCGGATTCAAACCTCGGCCTGTCAGATTACATATAATAACGAATAATTACAAAAATACCATAAGAATTGCATAAATATATCGTAATAGTTTATATCATAATATAAAAATAAGATAATAGATGGCGCACAATATTTAGTATTTGTGTATTCATAATCTTATACAATAACTGCAATAACTAAAGTCGAGTAATCAACGGCTTATTGAAGATAATTATTAATGAAACTGAAACTTAGTCTAAATTACTTGGTAAATGTCAAATATTCATTGTATTTCAACTCTGCGACAATCTAGGGAGCGTATCAAAATCTCTCTCGAGATTCTTAGCTGGGGAGATTCAGAGGGAATTTAGAGTTGTATTCAAAATTAGGGTTGAAATGGCGAGATGTTGACACACAAGTTTTTAAAACACGAAATTTTGACACGCGAAATATCGAAACGCGAGTTGTTAAAATGTGAGATTTTGTATCCAATCCGTCAATCTAGGACGAGAACGTCCTGTCAAAATAATTGAAGTTTAAGCTTCATATAAAGTTTAGAATAAATAGAATCGTGTTGTTATTGAATAATTTTTGTACTCTACTGTTGCGGATATATAGATAGAAATATGTATTTTAAAAAATAAATTCTTTAAAAACAACCAAAAATACAGATATACTTGCACATACATATATATATATATAACTAAATAATGTAGGTTTAAGAACAATAGCGAAGTGGAAATAGCGTGTCTGAAATGAAACCATATTTATTATTTTTGGTAGATTTTTCTCTATAAAGATATATCTTAAAAAATAATATTCTATTTTTATACATATGTACATATATAAATAATAAGGTAATACATAGATATATATACATATATTTGCTTAATATTATATAAGTATATATAAATAAATAATTTTTTTAAAAAAAATAAGAAAATGAAGAAATCTTGTTGTCTTTTAACATTTTCCATCACACAAAATAATTTATTAATGGGGATCACAAAAAAAGAAAAAAAAAAATAAGAAAGGGAAGGAAAAGAATACTTTATTTTTTTTTTTAACGAATTTTCATTCATCCTCCATATCTTGTAAAAACAAAATTTTCTTCCAAATGAAGAAATAAGAAAACAAAAAATATCTTTACGAATAAAAAAGGGATGCTGTTCTGTTCTATTAATGGGTTTAAAAATACTAGTATTAGTTGTAATCTTGTTTTTTTTTTATGATTTTGTTTTTTTTTTGTTTTTGTTTTTTCTTAAAGGAATTAAAGGAGTTTTTAAAAATTTATTTTGTTTTTTTTTTTTTGGAAAATCTTCTTAATCAGAAAAAAAGCTTTAATAAAAGAAAATCTTCTTTGTTTTTTCTTTTATACTTATCATGTTTTTCTTATTAAATTTTTTTTTTTTTTGTAATAAGTTTTTCTTCAATTTTTTTTTTTTGTTTTTCAGTTTTTTTGTTTTTCCTTTCAAATCAAATGAAAATTAAAGTGATGAATTTTAAGTAAAATCTTATTGGAATTTCCACTTTAAATTCTATATAAGAAATCCGTTTTGAATTCTCAAAACTTATTTATTTATTATTAAGGGGATGTTGTCTTATACAATATATACATATTCTCTTTCAGTAATAACTAATAATGCACTTGTTTAACTGATTGATGTTAAATTTTAATAAATTTTAACTTTGATTTGATTGATGTTGTTGTGAAATAAATAGTCTTCTTGTGTTGAAATTTAGCAAGCAACTGACTTTATTGTAATTCAATATGTTATATAAAAAATAGAAAAAGTGGTATGATATTTAATTAACAGTAAATACAAAAAATAGCAACAACAATGTTAAGAAAAGAATTATTTGTTACATTTGTTTTTTTTTACTCAATTAAATAAACAACATAATAATGCAATAATAAGTATTACATTATAAAGTTCGTTTCAAGTTTGTGACAATATACATTGTAACACTCCCACTTTGTCACAAGCTTAAAGTTCTGTATTTGAAATTAATCCCAAATATTTTCTTAAATTTTGAAATTTAGATTTTTGCAAGGATTTTGTTAAAATATCTGCTAACTGGAATTCACTTTGTATGTAACTCAGCTCAAATAATTTATCTTGAAATTTTTCTCTAATGAAATTGTATCTAACATCTATATGCTTAGAGCGCTTATGAAATTCGGGATTTTTAATTAGCCGAATAGCGCTTTGGTTGTCCATAAATAACGTAGGTTTTTCTAAAGTAGATGTAATGTCTTGTAACAATTTAATTAGCCACAAGACTTCTTTTATCACTTCTGAAGCCGCTATGAACTCCGCTTCTGTTGTCGATAAAGAAATAGACCTTTGGAGTTGAGAGCACCAAGATACAGCTCCTTCATTAATTATCGTCACATAGCCTGTAGTTGATTTCCGAGAAATATCTCCAGCAAAATCAGCATCACTAAAAACATTTAAACAAAATTTTATATTACTCTTATAAAGGATACCGTAAGATGATGTTCCATTTATGTAACGCAATATTCGTTTCGCCCTGATTATGTCTTCATCAGAAGGACAATCCAAAAAACGACTTAAGTATCCAACACCAAAAGATATATCAGGTCTTGTACCAATAGCTAGGTACATTAAGCTTCCTACTACTTCACGAAAAGGAAATTTCTTTGTTGAAGGTAATTCTTCGATTTTTCGAAGTGATGATACTTCTGAAGGAGTTGCAACAATCTTAGAATCAGCCATACCAAACTTTCGAACAATCTTCCTTGTATAAGTTTCTTGATTAATAAAAATTGACCCATTTTTAAGTTTAACAATTTCTAAACCAAGAAAACATCTAGCCTCAAATATTTTTACTTTGAAATTTTCTTTTAAGTGTTGTAACAATTTTATAATATCAGCTTCATTTTCACCTGCCACCAGTCCATCATCAACATAAATAGCCAAAATTAGTATTGATTTTGATTTTCGAATAAATACACAAGAATCTGCATCACTACACTGGAGATCAAATTGATTTAGTACTTTACTAAATTTTTGGTTCCAACACCTTGGGGCTTGCTTCAACCCATAAAGACTCCTTTGAAGTTTACATACTTTATCTGTACTATCATCATACCCTTGTGGTTGGCACATAAAAACTTCTTCATTTAGACTTCCGTATAAAAATGCAGTTTTTATATCGAACTGTTTTATTTTTAAATTTCTTGCAGCAATATATGAAAATATTACTCGTAAAGAGCTAAACTTTACCACTGGACTGAAAGTATCTTCATAGTCAATTCCATACTCTTGACGAAAGCCTCTAGCGACTAACCTGGCTTTAAAAATTTTTCCATTGAGTGAATCACCTGGTTTAATTTTAAAGACCCACTTGCAATCAATAATTTTTTTATTTGATGGTACTTCTGTTAAAACCCATGTATTGTTATTTCTCAATGAACAAATTTCTTCGTCCATTGCTTCTTTCCATTTTTCCGAATTTTTACTCTGAATGGCATCTTCAAAAGATTTAGGCTCATAGTCCTCCAGTTCAATATTATTTTCTTTTACCGCATTTTGAAGTTCACCTAAAACTGATTTTGAAATTTTATCTATAATTACCGTATTAATTTGGGATTCTTCATTTTCGATTTCATTATCAATTTGCAATATTTCGCTTGTATCATTTTTAACATCCATATCTGTATATGTAAGTGCACAATTTTCATTGAAAACTACATCTCGAGTGACTTCAACTTTTCTAAATTCCGGAATCCAAACTCTGTATCCCTTTGTAACTTCCTCATAGCCAACTAGAATACCTTTAGCAGATTTTTTATCCCATTTCTTCCTTTTTTCTTTTGGAATATGAACATAACATAAACAGCCAAATTCTTTAAGAGTTTCTATATCAAAAGTTACATCACGCCATAATTCAATAGGAGTTTTATTTTTAATTTTAGTTGGTCCAGCACGATTCAAAACAAATACTGCATGACTAACAGCTTCTGCCCATAACTTTTTATTTAGATTTTTACTATGTAACATGGTTCGAGCCGCTTCAACAAGAGTTCGCATTTCACGCTCGGCTCGTCCATTTTGCTGTGGTGTATATGGAACGGTTTTCTCATGACGAATATTATAATTTTGTAATATTAAATTCATATCATTATTTATAAATTCAAGGCCATTATCTGTTCTCAAGGTTTTTAAATCAAATCCAGTATCACATTTAATAAACTTAATATATTTTTCCATAAAATGTGTAACATCTCTTTTTGATTTTAGGAAATAAGTAACCCTAAAATTAGAAAAATCATCTTTCAAGAGAAAGAAATACCTGCATCCACCATATGATGTAAATTCCATTGGCCCACAGAGATCTGCATGAACTAATTGTCCAGGAATAGAAGCTCTGTTCTCACTTACTTCAAATTTTAAACGATGTTGTTTACCCATCATACAGTGTTCACAGAAAAAACTGTTATCATCATTAAATTGAATATTTTTAGTTTTTAATAAATTTTTAACATGATTTTGATTTTGATGACAAAGCCTATTATGCCACAATTGCAAAGAATCTTCTTTATTTGCCATATGTCCTTCTACTTCAATTTTTTGTTCATTATTTATAACACGAAAACTCATGTTAAATAGTTTCTCTTTTCTAACTCCCACTGCCACAATACGCTCACCTTTCTTAAAAACACATTTTTTATTATCTGAAAAGAAAACCAAACCTTTATCGAGAGCACTATTTTGTGAAAATAAATTTAATGTGATATTTGGCACATAAAGAACATTTGAAATATATTTTTTGCTCCACTTTTCACCATCATAGGCCAAAATGTTTATATCACCTTTACCAACGGCCAATATTATACTACCATTTCCTATCCTAACTTTTACAGGATTTTTAAATTTTATAAAGTTAACAAACCATTCACGTTTTGGAGACATGTGATCTGTAGCACCTGAATCTAAATACCAGTTGTCACAATCATTTGAATTTATATTAACTTTACATACAAGTGCATCACTATCTTCAACAATTTTTGACAAATTTACAGCATTA
Source organism: Dolichopus griseipennis (assembly GCA_963082915.1). Classification (NCBI taxonomy): domain Eukaryota; kingdom Metazoa; phylum Arthropoda; class Insecta; order Diptera; family Dolichopodidae; genus Dolichopus; species Dolichopus griseipennis. The sequence goes on from OY720443.1 coordinate 25,005,408, forward strand.
TTGTTTTTTCCGTTTTTCAAAGGACAATTTTTCTTCCAATGACCAGGTTCATGACAAAGAAAACATTTTCCTTTTTGAATTGGTTTCTGATTTTGTTTATTTTTTTTATTATAGTTTACCTTTTGTTTGAATGTATTTTGAGCCAATAATGCATTTTCTGAAGGACGAATAACTTTCTGCTGACCCATTAGACGAGTTTCTTCTATAATTAATCGAGAAGTCAGATTAAACAATGTTTGGTGTTCTGCAGACGTCGATTCCCATGCAGAATGGAAATGATTGTATTTCTCAGGTAATGTCATCAGTAGTTTAGTTATTACCATAGATTCAGATATTGTCTCACCACTATCTCTAAGTTGTCTGACGATAGTTTCTAATTTCGAAATATGTGTAGCCATATCGTCATTTTGACTTTTTAAGAAACTATAAAATTTTTGTTGAAGTAGATGAATGCTGGTTTTACTCTTTTGTTCATAAATCATAACTAGTTTTTCCCACATTTGTGCTGCATAAGTACAGTTAATAATGTGTAACATCGCGCCTTTTCCCAACGAAGTAACAATAATTTTTTGTGCTTGACTATCCGATTTCATCCACAATCTTACCCTAGCTGAATACTCCACATGTGATTCCGTTCTTAACTTTACTGGCAAATCTGTTTTATCTCCAACAACATATGAATACAAATCATGTGCTTTTAAAACCACGCCAATTTGAAATTTCCATAACGGAAAATCTTCAGCTTCCTGCAACTTTTCTATTTTAATGGAATCTTCCATTTTTTGTTCACCTTTCCAATATTAAAAAAAAATTATCCGAAAAATAACCAAAAACGAATTTTAAAATTTTTCAATTTTTTTTTTTTAAATTAATATTTAAGATTTTATTTTTTATTTTTTTTTTTTTTTATAGACTATTTCTGGCCACGTTTTCTGGGCCCATAACCTGTTGTGAAATAAATAGTCTTCTTGTGTTGAAATTTAGCAAGCAACTGACTTTATTGTAATTCAATATGTTATATAAAAAATAGAAAAAGTGGTATGATATTTAATTAACAGTAAATACAAAAAATAGCAACAACAATGTTAAGAAAAGAATTATTTGTTACATTTGTTTTTTTTTACTCAATTAAATAAACAACATAATAATGCAATAATAAGTATTACATTATAAAGTTCGTTTCAAGTTTGTGACAATATACATTGTAACAGATGTTAAAGCCATATGATTATGTCAGACATTAGAAATTTTCTTTATATTTTATAATGTTTATTAGAAATTCTAATTCTGGTGAAAATATATAAAAGAAATATCAAATTAAATAATAAAATTGAATGAATGAAATTATATTACATTTCGTAATACTTATTTTAATATAATGTCATAAATTATGAATGATTTAATTAGATATGATGTTTGGGCAAAATGTTAATATTAATTTTGGAACATGGATAGAAAATATGATGGTTGATCTATTGGAATTTAATTAATTTAGTGAAAAATAAAATAAAATAAAAAAAAATATTTTTTTCAATATATACTTTTATTAAAGTTGTACTAGCCCTCTAAAATGTAAAAAATAAAAAATTAAAGGTAGATCTTGGGAATTTGTTACTGTGTTAATATAAAAGTAAATTGCTGGTATAAGAAACAGTTCTTTTAATATTTGAAAACTTTTAAGCTTAAAATGTTGAAAATTTTTATTAACCAAAAATTGATGGTAGATCTTTTGCATTTAAAAGTGTTTTAGTATAAAAGTAAATTGCTGAAATGGTGATAGTACTTCTTTCAGATAATCTTAATCCAGCAATTTACTTTTATATTAAAACACTTTTAAATGCAAAAGATCTTGATAAAATCTTTATCTTACTATCTAGTTTGTTAAACAAAATTGTTTTATATTTATTAGGTATCTTTAAGTCTGAATACATTTGTGCACATTGTACATTGTACCTATTATGTATGTTTGTATATGTTTCACATGTAGTGTAACAGGTACATTATGTACGTACCTCTAAGGTCTACACTATTAAAATCTAAATAATGTAATTTGTTTTCAAAAATGTTGCAAAATTATATTTTTCTTTAAAAATCTAATTCGAAATATTGATGTCATTACTAAAAAATATTCACAAATTCGGATTATAGAATCTCCAAGCTGTAATCAATCCGAAACTCATATAATCTAAATGACAGTTTACGAAGCACTAACTATTCTACAATCCGAATTGATTGCAGCTTGGAAATTCTATAATCCGAATTATGCTCAAAATTGCATTATGTTTATTGTTTTTTATGTTTTCGTATGAATATTTTTAAAAAACTATTATTAACAATTAGATTTTTGTTGTATGCGTTTTGGAAGTGTTTGAAGTGTTGAAATTGGAATTTTAATTTATTATTTTTAGTTTACTGAAATCATTGTAAGTATTAGATCAGAATGTACAAAAGTAAAAACTATAAAATTTTTGTTTGAAATATGGCTCTAAAAAGAACCCACAAAATGTTAACTTTTTATGACTTATTATTTTTAATTTTAGAGATTTTTTGGGTCACAGCTATACTTGCTAGACTGGTATCCACAAATCCAAATTTCACGTTAATCCGAAAAAGGGTATGCCATTAATTATTCGGATTATCGAAATATTACTGTATTTTTTTAAAAATAATATAGATATTATAGGGTCTATTTAAATAAAATTGATAATTTACAGAGATAAGACAGGGATATGGCAAATGAAATATTTTAATTACAGTTTAATTATAAATTTCTTCAAAAAATATTGAGATTTTTCTTAAAACTTTGTTTCTAAGTAAATTAAATTTATAATTTTCATATTTAAAAATCTGTTTTCTCTCCAATATTTACACAAGATTCAGATATTTAAAAAAAAATTTTCAGTTATTGATTAATATCGATTTTACAAAGATCGATCTTATACTTAAGCTTATTACCAAAAATCTAATTCATATTTTTATAATTGAAAGTTCCTTTCGAGAAAACAATTTAAATTTTTATTAATTACTAAAATATTTAGAAAAATTTAAGATTTTATTCAAAAACTTGTTCTTTTCTTGAACATCCACGAAATAAAATTGATGAAACATAATCTAAAATTCGGACAAGCCTCGATAGGGTAATTGTAGAACTTTAGAGAGTTATAATTTCAGATTAAATTAAAACATAAGATAAGTTAAATAAATATTTTAGTGAATTTTGAAATGCGTTTATTAAATAATTTCAAAAATTTTATGAAAATCTACTATTTTATTAAAATTTTATGTTTTTTAGTACAAAATTGTATTTTGACAATTTAATTGTTAAAATATTCTTATGTAATCCTTTTTTTTCTTGTATAAAATTAAAAAATTAAAAATAAACCAAACATTTTCTTAATTAAAATCCGGCTTTTTTTATATTTACATACAATTATAAACATTTAAAATTATAATTTATATTACATATTCATGTAAATATTTACTAAATAAACCAATTCATATATGTCTACATGTATAAATTATATAATATATATATAATATAAATCATAATAATTTTCATTTCATTTTCATTATATTATTATCAAAATAATAATCATAATCATCATCATAATCATTTTTATTTTTATTATTAATATTTTTTTAACAAATATAAAATGAGACATTCAAATTATTTATGTAACTATATAAAGCAATGTAAATATGTACCTGATTTTTTGTATATATATATAAAAATTTACAATTTATTATACATAAAAATTTTTGAGAAACAAATGTTAGAAATATATTTTTTTCTAAATATTTTGATTTGAGAGTTGGCACTTATGGAATATGAAAATGTATTAAAGAATTATAAATTAAATTTTAATATAATTTATCATAATTATTATTGTAATTATGTATTTAAAAATTAAATTCTAATCTCTTATTATAATTTAAATTTGTCGTGAATTTCAATAAATTTTTAAAATACAAAAATATTAAGAATCTTTTGGTAAATAAAATCGCTAAAAAGTTGACAGTTGACACAAACAAAGAATAATTTCATTGAATTAAAAGTTAATTAACAGTTAGAGGTCTATTACAGTTATCAATGAAACGCAGATGCAAATCATTTTAGACTTAAAAATTGGTTATAATAATCAGAGTAATGTACAAGTAATATTAGTCCCCACTTAAAAGTACCAAATCAAAATTAACTAATTGAAAGGTTAAATTGCATCAGATTGTTTTTTTTTAATGACAACTTAAAGTAAAAAAAAAAATAAATCAAATTGAGAGTTACCAATCTCGAAAAATCATATTTTGAAGTTTGAAGAATATTAAAATTTTGAAGTGCTAGGTGGTGTATTTATTTTTAGAAGATATTTAATCATTAAACCAACAGTCTTCTTAAAATGTAGTGTTAGAACAGATGACTTAAAACTAAATTTTTAATTTTAAAAAACAAATTTCACTAAACAATTGTAAGTAAGTAGTATATTTTGTAATTTTAAATCAAATAGGTATCAGATGTGTATCGGAATATAAGCAGAATATTAATCGGAAGCTAAATAAAAATGTTTAAATTTTGAATTCACAAAAAATATATAGGTATAATATATAATTATTATTTTTGCTTTATCAACTTTCTAATTCCCTCTTTATTACTTTAAATTTACATATAAATTAATTCCAAAACAAAAAGGTATCAATTTTACTCCAAATATAAACTTGTTTACAAAATATTTATTTATATAAAATAAAACACATTTTCATCAAACAACACGAATACATATTCTATATAAAATTCAAATATTAATACAAAAATATCCTTATAAATTCATTCAACACAATTATACAGAAACGTCAGTTTTAATATTCTCAAATAAAAATACAGGTAACCCTCGATTAACGCGGCACTTGAATTGCGCGGTTTCGGTTTTACGCGGAAATATATTTGCAACTTATTTTAAATTACGCGGGTAAAAAATTCGGTTTTACGCGGAAATTTTTTTTTATGCGTAATTTTTTTTTACGTATATGTACATACTTTTTTTTTGGTTTCAAAAAAAATGTAAAGGGGAATACCCCGTTACGAAGTGTACATAAGAAAATCGAAATGTATATCATTTTTGTTGAATAAAGTGTTGAAAATTAATTAAAGGGTTTTAAAAAGCATTGAATAAAAATTTATTACATAAACTTAGTAAAGACAGTAAAGATAATTTTTTACATAAGAATAAGAGTGTTAAAAACATTTTTTAAAAGACAGATGAAAGTTCTGATTAATTTTTTTTATTTTGCAATATTTTTTTTTGTTTCTATTCTTGTATTTTTCTTTTTATTTTTGGATATAATTTGCAATGAATATTTCTGTTTATTTTATAATATGATTTTTTTTTTTCATATTATTTTGTTTTATAGGTATGTATAATAAATGCTTATTTAAAAACAAAAATTGTTTTAAAACCAATAACCCAATTTTGTATGGATTTCTTGTCTCGATTAACACGGTTTCGTTTTACGCGCTGTTTTTTAGGAACCAATCTACCGCGTTAATCGAGGGTTACCTGTATTAAAAAATTTTCTGAATTATGGCAACAATGCCTTGATTTTTAGTCATGACGACATGTTAACGAATTTTTATATATACAAAACTTTTTTTTAGAAAAAAATTACGAATTTGAAGTTAAAAGAAAAAAAAAAATGAACAGGAATTTAAGGATAACAAAAAAAATAATTTTTTTGAAGGATAAAGTTTATTTTTTATTTTTTTTTTTTACTTTTTATTTTGAATAAAAATTTGTTTAACTTTTTATTTTATTTGAATATTTTTATTTACTTTTTTTTTTTTACATTTTTATTGTTTTGTTGGTGTAGAGGAGTAGGAGACAATAAAATCGGAAAAGTTTTTCTATGTCTCAAAATAACAGGAAATGAATAAAATAAATAAAATAAATAAAAATAATAATAAAAAAAATTACATAGAAAAGGTCGAATACCGGCAACAAAAACAAATGTAAACATTTTTATAAATTTTGCGATATTTTGTCTACAAAAATAACAAATACATTCGCAAAGCTTTGTCGGTATCAAATCAGTATAAAAATGCCCAAAAATTTACAAATACATTTAATATGTAACGTATAAAAAAAATGAGTATATTTTGTAATCGATTCGTTTACATGTATTGTGCAGAGTTATTCTCTATTGAATAGGTACTAGATGTTGGAATTATATGTATGTATTTAAATAAATAACAGAACAGAGGTATGTATGTATGTATATATAAAAATTTGGATGATAAATTGTGCCGTCGATCACATAATATGGACCGACCTAAAGACACCGACCGGTATCATATTTTCATTTTTAAGCAAGACCGGCTCCTTTTTTTTTTGTTGTCTTTTGTTTCTCTATTTTTTTTCATTGTTTTTATTACTTTTTTGATTTGGGTGTGTATTTTTTGGCATAGAAATCACAGAATAAATGTCAAAATTTTTGAAGTATTTTTTTTTCTATGGAAATTTTCAATTTTACTCCAAATAAAATAGACATTACACATACATACATATACATATAAATTGAAAATGTATGATAAAGTGGGTGGTGGTGAATAAAGATTTAAAGAACTAGGAGAGGGTATAGAGAAAATAAAGAGTTATAAGAAGTTGAATATCAAAATATATATATATATATATATATGTAGTTATATAATAATAAATATTTCTAAGAATAAAATAAAAACAAATTGTATTTTGTTTAATTTTTTCATTTATTTGTTTTGGAATGTTCAACCCTTGTTCGTTTTTATGTTAAATTTGAATTTTTTTTCGTAAATTAAAATTGGAGACGATAGGGGTAAATAATTTCCAGACATAAAGTTAGATAAGATAGGAGAACACTTTTTGAGGGTAATGGTTTAAGGCTAAAGAAGACACACAAATTGTGAATAGGAATGAGAATATAAAGGCAAGGGAATATAAAGTTTTTACATAAATGCACACACGAACATATAAATATACATATATTTATACAATTATAAATATATTTTGGAAAAGTTTTAATTTGAAAATTTTTGTTTCAATTTGTTTCAGAAAAAAATTTTTAGGGTGTTGAATTCTGACAAAATAAAAAAAATAACAATAAACAAAAAAAAATAAAAAATTACATAATTACAGGTGTAATAAATTCTTTTTTGATGATTGACGCTTTATATTTTATCAAGGAATTTTTTATTTATTTTTTTTTTATTTTATTTAACAATATGGGAATTTGTCATGCCATCCCTGTTTTTTTATGCTAAATTTATAATATACATACATTGCATACATATATATATAATTGTTAAATAATTTTTTAATGTGTAGGTATGTAGATATTTTTATATAATAAATTAAAATAAATTTTGAAAATGTGTTAAGGATTCATTTTAAATGAATTTCAATGTATTTAAAAAAAGTTAATAATATTAATTAAGAAAGTAAATAAAAATTTGTTGTTGGATTAAATATTTATTTTAGAAAATTTTGAAACTTTAAACTTTTAAAGAAATCAATAAGGTTAAAATCGCTTAACTCCATAAATGTTGTTTTTAAAAAAAAATATTGAATTGGGTTCCCAGGATTTGGGAATGGAGCTTTATTCTTAAAAAAAAATTCAGTGCTAAATGAATCTTGTAAATTGTAAACATCAGTCAGTTCATATCTGAAAAAATTAAAATTCTGGAAAAGGATGTACATACAATGCTCCAAATATTTAGTTTCGGGATTCAATAGAATAATACTAACCTTTTATTTGAGGGTCCGGGTTTGAATTACAGTAAAATTGAGGAAACCTTTAATTTGGTTCACGATTTAATTAAGATTTCATTCAATATTTGATTCAATTTAATGATAAATAATAATGTACACAGAAATTGGATATATGAACAAAATATAAACAAATATTTTATTTATATTTATAACTCACAGATGCAGAATTATAGATCAAATATTTCTCATTATAACTTACAGAACTCATTAATAAACAACAGTACTTAAGTATATAAAAAACAAATTCAATTTTAAATTAATGGGAAAATTTAAGAATATTTTACGAAATAAGCAGCTATTCATAATTGTTTAACATTCAATAAGCAAGGCATGACTTTCAAAAATTAAAGCCATGACAAACATTGGTTTAATTTATTTTATTTGAGTACGCTTATAATTCTTCAAAAAATTATTTTATAAATACGATATAATGGAGATATTCCCTTTTTGCAACCGAAGGAACAATTCTATAATTATTTATTATTACAGAAATAGAATAAATATGCCTACACATTTTTATAAGGTGGTATTTTATTTTTAATTTCTTTTTTATTATATTTTTGTTAAAAATTTTGATTATTTAATGATGAAAGATTATGTCACTTTAAAATAGAATTAAAAAAAAAGTAATGTAAGGAAAATGTATAGAAATTAATAGATGATATAAAATTAAGGAATTTTTAATGAAGATATTAAAAGAAATTATTTTTATTAATTGAAGTAAATTAGATGAATATTAATTATTGAAATATTTTTTTTAAATTTCCCTTTTATCTTTTTTAAAAAAGGCAGACAAGAGAGAAACCATTTATTATTTTATTTTCATTTTTAATTAAGAAAAATGTAAAGTATAAATACAAATTATTTATTTTTGAAAAAAATAGAGTTTTAAATATTTCGAATTAATGGGTGAAGGCATTTTGGTAAATACGGTTTCTTTTAAATGAGGGGACAAAATAAAAGCAATATATAAGGGCTTTTATGATTACTTACTATTTTCGTAATAAATTATTCAAATTCTCAGCAGTTTATATTTCGCTTCTTTCAAAAATTTTCACATTAAAATTTTCTTTAAACAAAGTTGAATGGACAACGAGTTCCCTGCAACCTCAAAACCCGTATGAAAAAGTTTTCGAAATATAAGGTAAGAATTTGTTTTTAGGATTATACTAATAACATAAATATAATAAGTATATTCTATCTAATAATAAAATTGCTTAACTTTTAATTTCAATTTAGTTTAAAAATTTTATGAAATTTTTAATATTACGTGTTTTCTTTAACAAACATGAATGACATTTTTCAAAAATTCATAAATTGATCGTCCCCCTTAGAATTAGACCATCATACTATCTCTCGAACCATACATATTTATTATTTAATTAAATTATAAACAAATGCGCTATTTAGTATTGAATTTACATTTATTTAGTCAAAGTATTAAGAGCTCGAGATTTAATAAAAACCAATTGAACAAACACAGTGTTTATTATTCAACGCATTACTTATCATTTTTTCGAAATCCCGTCATGGCGCAATCCCACTTTCTTCATTTTATTTATTTATTTGTAGTACCAGACAATAGTAAATATTGCCTGATAATGTTGATCCTTTGTCTATTTGACATTTGGATTTCATTTTAAATTATTTAAATATACACTATATATATATTTTTTTTAGATATAATCCGATCAGGATTTGAACTCGAGATTTTTGGATTGAAAAGCCAACGCTTTACCACTGAACTATCGGTCAGATACTTTCTCCAATTAATAATATTTCAAAGCAGAATCATATCCGAATTACCAAATGAAGTTTTAAATCAATAAACTCATCAGTTACTTAACTTTTCCCAAATAACCCAATTATTAATTTGTAAAAATCGATTATTTACATAAGAAATTTGTTACACTAAAATTGAATTCTTAAATTTTGAAAAGAATTTTTATATTAAGAAAAACTTATTATTTTTTATTTATTTATTTGAAATAAAATTGCATACATTTTTATTGTATAAAATAGGTCAAGCAAATCTAATATAAAATGAATAAATATTCAATTCAAAAAATTGTATACATATTCACTGTCTTAGTTTAATAATATTTTCAGAATATAACAAATCTAATAAAAAATCTAACAAAAGTATAATAACTCAAACAGAGTTTTTAAATTAGAAAATTTTCAAAAATTGAAATTTTTTGAATTTTTACCCAATTTCCAAGTTATAAAATCAAATTATATTTCAAAATATGAAAATCGAATTTATTTCAAGAAGAACTATAGATACTACTAAAATTGTATTTAATATTAAATTCAAATTTCTATACAGGGTGTTTCTGACTTGTTGGTCTTCTTTAAAATGGATGATGGGAAACGGTAAGAGAGACATGAGATAATTATTGAGAATATAAAATGAAGTTGAGGATTTTTAAATTGAAATAAAATTCGTATTCGTATAATAACGGTTTTTTTTTGCAAAAATTGCAGTTATTTAAAAAAAATCAATATTTTTCGAATTTAAGTCTTTGTGGCTCTTTAACAATACGAGAAAGTCAAAATATTGAATATTAACTAACTCTTAGCTACTGACACTTCTAAAATGAATCTTGTATATTGCACAGGGTTGAAGATGTTCTTTTTTCCTTAAAAAATGTTCCGTTATCTCGGAAAACGTTAGAAATTGATCCCCCGCCGTTCTTTTCGATATTTTCCATTACCATTGAGTCGAAAACACCCTGTATAAATAAAACAATATCAAGGAATATGTAGCTAACTTTATTTTATTTAATATACAAAATATTTCATTTAAATTTTTCTCGTTTTTCAAAAAAATTATTTATTATCTTTTTTTAAATACAAATAAAATTTAAATTATAATAAAAAAATATTTTCAAAATTTCAACCAAATAAAATTTCTTCAAATTATACACCAAAATTGTAATTGAAATAAAAAGATAAAATTAGATATATTCCGTTATTAGAATGGAATTATTCTGGAATGAAACACAAAGAAATGAAAAAAAAACAAAATGAAAACGAAACGACACAAAAGAATATATACAATTTCTTTTATTGTATTTTATTATCCTATATAATCCTTTATGAATTGCATTTTTTCCAGGACTTTATGCAGAATAAAGTACATATTTATGTATGTATATACGAGTATGAAAGTTATGCTTAGTATCTATAAGTTAAAAATATCGAGATTCAAATATCTATAAATAAAATTCTAACTGTATAATATACAAAAGAAAAACATAATGTGCTTAAAGAGTAAAAAAAGATTTATTGCCTAATACAAACATTCACAAAAAAGGATTAAACAATATTAAATTTCTTCAACATTTTTCTTTTATTATATATAACTATTTAAATATAACCTTTTATTTTATTATTAGTTATTTTTTTTCTATATAACTATCACAGAGGTATATTGTTAGTTTCTAGTCATCAGAGTTATAAATATTATGTTGATTTGTTGAATTGTTCTATTCAAGTTTAATCTTTTTAGTTTCTTTTTGAATTTTATTTAAATTTTTTAAGGTGTTAAAAGTTCGTCTATTCGTTTGTAATGTTTTGACAAATTTTGTAATATCTACTTCTAAACCTTATTTTGAATTACAAAACGGTATATACAGGGTGGCACAAAACGACCGATGTGGTTTGAATTTTTAATTACTTTTTAAATTTATTTATATATTTTATTTTTATTTCAGAATTTTGTGAAGAAAACTTGGGAAATTGGAAATAGAACAGTACACAACAGAATAGCGATAAAAAATTACGAAAAGTTATAGAAAATGTACTGAAAAAGCACGAATGTGCGTTGCCGAAAATGGTCACCACTTGCAGGATATAATTTTTCTACTTAAACTAAAAATATTCCCCATTAATATACTGTATAACAAAGAAATAATAATATTAATTAACCATTAAATAAAAAAGTTATTAAACATTTAAAACATATCGGTCGTTTTGCGCCACCCTGTACTTAAGAATTTGTAAGATGCTAAATGATGGAGTATTAGAAATCATTTTACTTAAGTGTCATCTGAAAAAATTCAAGGAGTTCATGTTTCACTAATAGAACCTTTGGGTGATAACACTTAGGGCAAAACTTAGGGCCATCACCTTCAATTATACTCCGCAAACAGATTGTGTGCTTATCCCATCTGTGACATGTCGACTGTGTATAGGGATGAACATCTGTTGTCCCCATTGTTTTCCTTTGGAAAACGTTGAGTGAAAGCACTGATTATCTAATTTCTTTGGAACAGATGTTAGTTCCTACAAGATATATATAAAACAAAGTACCCACCTTTACGTTGATGGCAAAGTGGAGTAAGCGTTGAGGTGACATTGGGATCATCTATAAGACCCATCACTCTGTTTTGCACTATATCAATATATCCCAGTGCCGCAATTTGCAGCAATATGATTGATTGCCGAAATTCGGAATCGAGTCAGTACAAGAACATGTTCTAGATTAAATGCAAACTAGCATCTGTTTAACTAAATTCATAAAATATAGTAAATTCTATTTCATATATCAAATTTGTAAAAAATAATTAAATTACTTCTTTCAGAATTCCCAACATTTTGTGAAAAAAAATCCGCTAAAGTTTTACTTGAAAATTGAAAACGGAAATTTATCACTTACTTTATTATAAATATTCATCATTTTTTTTATAAGCGACTTCCTATAGAGTAGATAACCTCTTTTTTTATTTTAGTTTTCTTTTGTTAAAAAGTAAAGGGTTTGTGACCAGACTATATTATCTAAAGTTTTTTTTTTCCATTGTCATGACAGATTAAGGCGTTAAAATTTCTTCTTTTTATCATTCGTTAACAATTTCTTTTTTTTTACTTTAATATAATAAATATAATCCAATTGTTGTCCACTTCGGTGATAATGATTATTTTAATAGAATATTTTGCGCAAAAACTGACTACTGCTCTAAAGTAGTGAAAAACTAAACAATGTCAACGGAAAAAAAATTATATTATAACTAAAAGATAGCTTTAAGTGATTTAGAATTGTGTTGGATTGTTGTGCATTTTGTTGAATTATTTGCAACAGAATTGGATACTCAAAAACTATAGATACAAAAATATTATTTTATTGAAATAGTTAAAGGAAATGAAAGTTAAATAAACGCATTGAAAGCTGTCATAATTTTAATAGTGGGTAACGAATAGTATAAAGTCTAATAAAAAAAATTAAACTATTTGTATTAGAGATGGAAAAAAGTTGCAGGAGCTAATTGAATTTTATTAAATAATTTTGTTAAATATAAGGTTTTATTTGTGGATTTTGAATGTGTTAAACTTCCTGCTTTTGGGTTAAATACATTTTGAATTTCCAAAGATATGCTTTAAAATTAAATATTCAATAAAATAATATAGTAATTGGGACTAATAAACTATGTGATCATTTTTCACCATCCAGATTTAAATTTTCCAAAATTATTTTCCATAATCATACCATGAATTCCAAAAAAAAGGGGCTATGTTATTTTAAAATCCCAATTGGTAAGTGTATTTAAAGTTTAAGCCATTGTTTGCCCTTTTTTCTAAGATCCTATGCTAGTTAAGGTCACACTTTGAAAATTTTTCTAAAACCAAATCTCTATAATAAACTAAATGTTATGTATATTAATCATATTAACACCTTGAAAACTCACAATCGCACCATACTATTTACAGATACATCATATGTTAGTCAGACTCAAACTTGACTGGGCAGAAGATGTACTCTAATTTTCAATTTGTTAATTTGTTTTGGTACAAACCATCCATAATTTGTCTTACGAATCTCATGAGTCCTAAATTTTGACTTCAAATTTTTTACAATGAGACTCTAAGAATCTACGAAAAAGAAATTTTCAGGACGAACAAAGTTTTTAGATCAGTTTCGTACAGAGATCCACGTGCTTCTTAAACATTTTTTTGGTTGCATTTTGCTCTCAAATAAAAAATTGGGTTTGTCCCAATTTCCTTCAAATTTTGCTTATGTGTTGCTATATGGCAAGGATTTAAAGAGTTACATTATATTGAAGTAAGCCGGTTTCACCTCCCCAAAGATTGGGAAAGACCGTTTTTGTAAACGAATTATATCCAATTTTGACAGAACCATATCAAATATTATATTCCGTTAACTGTACTTGACTTTGGGACACATTTTTGTTTCTTAGGTACATTTTGAGAAACCTCTGGCAACCCTAGATGTTCAGAAGATACCAGTCAAACAATCAAATTTGTTAAACAAATTCAATTATTGTGCAACTTAATACACAATAAAAGCCTATTATATTTTATATACCGCAGTTAAATAATGTTAACATTTAAAATAAACATTTTCAATATGAGCTTTAAAATTTTATTGAAACCTTTAAAGTTACAAAAAAAAAAAAAATTTCACAATTTTAACTTTATGTTTTACAAGGACGAAAATTAGTAAAAAAATTGTTAATAAAAAATTTATTTTGGGAATAAAACAGGACTAAAAAAAGTTTTTGTATTAAAATGTAAAATGTAAAAAATTAGGAATAAAATAAAAAAAATTAGAAAAGGATTAAAGAAACAACCTAAGCAAATTGTTATCAAAATTTTATGCAAAAGCATTGTAATTAAAGTAAAATAAAAAACCATGAAAAAGGGACATAAGAGATTTGTGAAATCAATTTTGTGGGGGTGCCAAAATATTACAATATAAATTTTTTTTCCAAAAAAAAAATATTAACTTTTTTTACATACCCTTGGGACACAAAAGTTTCCTTTTTTTTTAGGAGTTAGTTTTAGAGTTTTATGCTAATTTTTGATTACCTTTTTTAAATTTGTTAAAAATTATGTTGTAGGAGAGAATATTTGAAAGGAGTTTTTCCTTGTAATCATTGGGCAGAAGCGGAGGTAAAGTTTTTTAAGAGTTTGGACTGGAAGTTTGGTTTGAAGTAATATGCAAATTAAGAAGATAAGTAATCTTTGTTCAGGAGATGCAGGAATTATAAGCTAAAAGTTATAAGACCTAAATTATTTTTAAATTTAAATTAATTCAACAAAAAAATGAATATATTTGTGTAATTGATATACTGGGCAGATAATATTTAATAGGAGGATTATGTTCCAAGCTAATAATCCCCAGACTTTTTAGGGAGGGGTTTTATGTAACACTTGTTCTATTGAATTGTAATTAATAAAGCCTCACCCCTTCAAGTAATTTAAACGTAAAACTTTAAGGAGTATTCAAGTACTCATTCAGAAAATTCATAGGGATCTTAAAACTGATTGTTGTAAATCTGTTTATTCTATCATTCTAATTTGTTCTTCAAATCCTCTTCCCGTTTTTCCAAATATTCAATAACTTTGTTTAAACGAATCCTTTCCTAGATTCTTTTTCTAGGCAGAGGGTTAAAATTCTCTTTTAAGTTCTAGGATGTCAGATCTGAGCATATAGAAAAATTTTGTGATTTGTCACCAGAAGGATCCGGATCTTATTTCGGTTCAATATTAGATAAATTAAGAATAATAAAATAAATTAATAAGATGAAAGCCTCCTAACCATCCACATCCAGTAAATATTTTATATAATTGTATGGTGTTTACATGTAATTTCATTAATTGTTTGCACAAATTAAAAATTCATTGGTTTAAAGTAAAATTTTTGTAGCAATTTCCTTTTCATAAATTCAATTATAAAAATTTAAGAATCATTTAAAATCCAAAAAAGTCAAAGAAAAGGCAAAAGTATATATACGTTGTCATTCAGGACACGAAATTTTTAAAAACAAATTAAAGTTCTTTAACCATATAATAGTTTAAAAGTATACACCTTCCATCTGTCCCACATTTCCTCTGAAACAAAAAACAAAAACAATATTTGTCCACTTTTTACAACTTACAAAACATTTTAAAATTTCCTGTTAAAAATTGGTTTTATTTTTACATTTTTTAACATGATAACGACTATTTTCTTTTATTTTAAAATGTATATGGTATATGTCCGATTGAGGTTAATGTCTGCAATATTAATATTTTGTAAAAATGTATTCAATATATACATACATATATAATTTTCATATATGCAGTAAAGAAAATGCATAAAAATTACCAAAAAGAAAAGGACTATTCTGTTTTTAAGGTGTCCTGCTCTTTTTTTCCAACTTGGAAACTCTGAGTACAATTTTGGTTTAGTATCTCGAATACCGAGATCATTAGAAAATCTTAAAATGCTTTAAAGTTCAAATTTGCGCTTTTATATTTTTCATCATTTCTCTGAGCCTAAAAGGTCTTTTGGAAAAATTTTAGTCTTTTTTAGTATTCTTTTATGTGCCAACGGTTCAAATCTTAGACTAACAAGTCTGTGTATGATGTATACCTATGATGTATATGATAAAACAGTAGTAAAATTCTCTAAGCAGAATCAAAAGGCCAGGATAATATTCGGTCGCTTACAGCCTATATGAAAAAGCACTCAAATGTCCAAGGGTACAAAACTTAGAATATTCGGAACCTGCGTAAAGACCACCTTAACATATGGAAGTGAAACCTGGTTAGTTACGAACAATATCACACAGAAACTACAGGTGTTCATTAACAAATGTCTAAAAATCATATGCAGAGTATACTGGCTAAATATAAAGAGCAATAATGATGTATGGAAACTTGTCAAAGTAGAACCGCCCGGCAAAAAGTCAAAAGGAAAAAGTGGAGATGGATAGGGCACACATTTTGAAAGTTTCAAGAAAGCATAGCAAGTGAAACACTAGATTGGAACCCACAAGGAACCCGAAGAAGAGTCCGCAACCATATTAGAAAAATTTACTTTAACTGGAAAAATATGGGAGGAAGCAAAAAAAACTGCCCCGAATAGAGTTAGATGGAGATGTCTAGTAGAGAGGAGCAATAAGGAAAAAAAGACAACAAAAGTCTTAAACATATTATATTAATTACTGTTCTAGTCTTAATAGTTCTAGTCTTTATAACTTGTAACATATTCGATTTTATAGATATACATAAAATGTAAACAATTTTGTATTTGAGTTGTCGGTAAATTTCTATATCTGTTCAATTAAATAATTTGTTTATATTTGGCATTTATTTATATTATCATGTTAATTTGTTTTTTATTATTAATTATTTGTTATCCCATTAATTGGAACCCAATGTCGAATTGGCGTTGACCTAAAGCGATTACTATTAACAACCCTGCAGCATAATTTGACAAGCTTTTTTTATAGAAATGTCTCAAACAATCGAAATGTCAAATTAAAAAACAAAATGACAGTATAATGGTAAATATTTAAGACTTGAAAATTATACTAAGTCTTCTAAGAAAATATGTCAGAAGAGAAGAGCTAAGAAAAGTTACAAATATTTAATTCCAATTTCTCTGTTATTCCCACTTATAAAATTTAACATGAGCTCAACTTAAAGGGCTTAACGCGGTAAGTATGTGCATTTAAAAAATATACCACTCTATTACATTTACTTCGAAATTCAATTTGAAATTCAATTTGTCATTCTAAAAAATAACGGATACACATTTCCCGTAGACCTAATTTATAATACAAATGTTACATATATATATAAAATTATAAATTTATTTTAGACCATACACGTATAGGTATATATCCTACAAATGACAGTACATATTATGTGATTTTACATTTTATATATTTAGATATTATAAAAATGCAAGTACATAGAGGTGTTTTAAATTTAAGGATTTCAAGATACTGCATTTATTTACTTTAAATTATATGTTTGTTATTACATTACAATTTTTGTATCTTTTTAAGGTACTTTAGGTTTTAATAGATAAATATATAAAAAATACTATCACATCACCTACTAATACAAAAATCTAAAGATAAAAATGTAAAAATATATTTTATAATAGTCTGTAAATTTTCTTTACTTTTCCCTTTTTTATTTACTCCACCCCAATTTGGAATCGAAATGTCTGACTACATTTAGAATTTTTATTTAATATGTTTTATATTTTCTTTCTCTTTCTTTTTTTTTTTTTATTTTTTTTGAAAATTCAGGAAATTTGATTTGATTCATAAATTTCAGTATTAAAAAGTCAAAAAATTTCTTGTATATTACAGCAAGTTTAATAACACTAAAAACACTTAAAATACATTTAGTAGAGTCTCATAATCGGCGAACCTTAAAAATCATTTTGTAAATTTTGTAAATTGAATTGAACTGAACACAAAATATATAGATTAGAGACGATAAATGATTTTAAATTTAAAATATAACTCTTCGGAATCAATAAATTGTCATTGTCAAATCTTTTTTTTTTTGTAGAATTTATTTTGGAGAAATATTGATTTTTTGTTTTTTTTATTTGTTTTTTATATTCTGTCCAATATATGGTAATAGTTGGTTTAATTCCGAAAGGAATAATATACCAATGATCTGTGGTAAATAAAAATAAGTAAATAAGAAAACAAACATATTTGTAAATTGTAATACATAATATTACCTTCATTATTAAAACAGCATTACAATCAATTTTATAGTTTTTTATTTTGTATTTTTTTATATAAAGTACTTTATAGTAATTTTAGAGACGATTAGTTCTGCAGGAAATATATACATCATATTATCTATCAGTTACAACATTTTTTTTATTATTATTTTTGAATGTATTTTTGTTGTTAGAAAATGTCTATTGAAGATGACATATAAATTGTTCTATTTATATAGGGTGATTATGGAGATCACTAATAAAAAGGGTGACAAGTATTAATAGTACTTAATTGCATACTTAGAGGCTTGGTGGCGTTATGGATAAGCATTCGACTTATTAAACGAAGGAGTATGGTTTTGATTTCCAATGAAATCGTGTACTTGAATAACTTGAAAATATGAAATATTTAACATAAACAAAATAAATAACATTACTTTAAGTTTATACAAAGTATTGGAAGTGAGATGCAGAACAGGTTGTAAGACTAAAGTTTTAGCAAGGCATATACTATTCCCAGTACCTAGTACAAAATTCTTCCTAATTATGTTTTTGCAAACATATTTTAATATTAAGACATTGAAAAATTTTTAAAATAGTGGGAGCTGGCGAACCAACTCTAAAATCGCTTTTAATTATATTATCTACATATATATAGTAATTCAACTACTAAATTATAAAAAGCAAGAGATTTTGCAACACGAAATTTTGAAACACAAGATTTTGGCACGCGAGATTTATAAAAGCACGAGATTTTAATACACTCGCGAAAAAAAATTGTGCTTTGTTAAAATAAGGCATTATTTCTTATTCGTAAACGAAATAGAGCCAATATGACTTTATGGCTTTTTAGCTTAAGGTTTTATTTGGCAGTACCTATTTTACATTAGCACGTTTACAATCTATTAAAATTGAGCTAGAAAATGAAGTTGCTTGTGATATTCTTTATACCTCATAAATTTTGCCAAAGTATATCTGTCATTACTTGTGACTTTCATACTGTCAAATTTTTTATGTAGCCATTGCTCTGTTTTGAAATTTTTAAGTTGCACAATTTTTAAATTTACTTTGTGTAACATAAATATGACAACTAACATAAACTTGACATTTCAATATTCTTTGCACTCTACTCAATATTTGATTTATTATGATCAAGTTAAGATTTAGATTTTTAAACATGAAGCTATAAGAAACCGATATTATATGTTATGTACATTTCTACTTTATAATTTCAAATTTAATTTTTGCATTATCTATTTACACCCACAAGACACCTTGTACAAAAAAAAATCTATTTACTTAATTTTGGTTTATTTTTGTTTTAAACGTAACACCACAATACAAGTATTAAATATATAGAAGACACAGATGCAATGACCAAAACAAAATAATAACAAACTATAAAATCAAAGTAATTTATGATAAAATATTATTTAAAAAGAGAAAGGAATAAAAATAATAATAAAACCACACAATTGATACAAGATGAATAGAAATTTTATGGATCATTAACATTAATTGGTAATTTTCTGAAAAAAAACAAAAATGTTTTTAAATTATACATTTATACTGTTCTTACTCTCTTATAAAAGATAAACTTTATGTTATTTTATGTTTTTTTGTTATTAAAAAAGTCTATGAATAATAAATGAAGATTGAAAGTTAAAATATGTATATATATATATATATCTAAAGTAATAATATAATAATGAATAAATAGTATAGAGGTAAATGTAAAAGATATTTATATTTATAAATATTCGAAAAATCGATTTTGATTGATTGAATCGAATGTGTCCAATATATTAAACAGTTATTAATTAACATTCAAGTACTATTAGATGAATAGGTTAATAATGGATTTTAAAAACTTTAAAAATAAGAGTCATGAAATGAGTAGAAGTGAAGTTTTATATTATAGTTAAGTTTAGTAGGACATTTTTTTTTATTCCTTTTCCATCCTTTAAGGAGTATAGGGCATTCACCAAGTTTATTTTAAACTAGGCTTCAGTTTCTTTAATCATAATATTCACTAAGCCGTTGATTATTCGGCTGTAGCTATTGTATAAGGTTATGAAATATGAATGCACAAATGTTACCTTTGTGCGCCATCTATAATCTTACACAAGAATTATTTATATATTTTTTATTAAATCTTATTTTATATTACGATATAAATTATTACGATATAATTATACAATTTTATGATATTTTTTTTAGATATGATTTGACCGGGGTTTGAACCCGACACCTTCCACATGAAAGGCGGCGTCTTTACCACTACACCGTTGGTCAGATAGTAGTGCACTTAGGATGAGTGAATTTGGTATTCTATTCTACTGACCAATATTAAAAACAAAAATTTATCATATTTATAGATTCCCCTTCTATTAAATTGCCATTCTTTAAATTATTTATTATTTTTTTATCGATATTATACACTAAAAAAATTTTATTATATTTTGATTAGAAGTCATAAAAATTATATTTTACAGCCATTTTGTTTATTTATTTTTCATTTTTAATTTTAATTCGTTTTTTTACTTAATATTATTTTTTGTACTTCACTTAAATATAATGAGTTGTTGTGAAATTTTTTAATTTGAAATGGTAATATATTTGGTATTCCATTTAAATATTATAACATATACGAATAAAAGCCTGTCATTCAATTAAAATAAATGTATATTTCATTAATAAATGCAATAAATATAATTACCGGTATATTTAAAGAATTTTTATATTTAAAGATTAACGCAGATTCCTAATTAATTTTATTTTAATTAAAGTATATCAGACAAAATAGATTATTAAGAAATTTATAAACTCTTGTTAAAAGAAGAATGTTATACAATTTATTCGGGTGCATAACACTTTACTGAAAAAAAAATTCCGAATAAAAATTACCGAAAAGAAAAAATCCCGAATTTAAATTCTGTAAAACAAATCCCGAATGTTTCAAATCCTGAAAACTAACGTTGGATACAAAATCAGGAATACTGCTTTTTCCAGAGTATTTATATTTGCCTTTTACTAAATATGTATGTATATTTGAGTGGAAGATTTTTTTGGAACTTCGTACCCAACCTGAATAAGGTTTCGTTATTCGGGATTTTATTTTCAATATTTTAAATCATTTGGGATTTTGATATTTTCCGAATTTTTTTTTTTCAAGATTTTAAATCATTCGAGATTTTTTTTTCAGTTAAGTGTCATAGACACAATTTATTACTATGCAATGAATAGAATTATTATGTCAAATTATACGTTGTTTAGTGAAATTTGTATGTCTAATATCCTATAAAAAAAAATGACATTCGTAGTGACAATTGACAGATGACCAATGTCCAATTGTATTAAAATTAATGTAAAAAGTTTGTATTCTTTAAAATAAAATTATTAGAACAACAAAATAAATCAAATTGAATAATTTTGTAAACAAAGTCTTTACGACTCAAAATTTTCGTTTTGTTCTAATAACTCACAGATGAAGTTTTGAAAATTTCATTATTAGAAAAAATATTTCATATTAGAAGAAAGAAGGATTCGGTATTAGAAAAAGTCAAAAATTAAAACCTGAGTTGTCCAGGTTACAATGCCCACTGATGAGTGATGGGATGGATGAGATGAAACATTTCAGTTTACATATTTCTAATCTTAACATTATAATTATATATAAAAAATTAAAAAATTGGTTGCCATGAATTGCAGGAAGAAAGTTTACTTTTTAAATCCATAAATTTTTTACCGGAGTTAAATTTTAAATATTTAATCTGCTCTTTGAAATAATGCACTATTATATAGGTCATGAAAGGTTCAAATGAACAGTAGACTTAGAAGGTTAATGTTGGAATGAACATAATTATATACTTTTATATTAACTTGCCTGTGTTTATGAGTTTATTTTTCAGTCTGTCACTGAATGATATATTAATATTAGAAATCTGATCATATATTTATAAGAATTGTATGGTATAGAGATTAGCAAAGTGGGTGCGAGTGCAAAAAGATCTGAGTTCGATCCTCGTTAAGAGATAAGATTTTTTGGAATGAACCCGTTATGCGTTTAATAAACAATAAGCTTATGCTAAAGAACTTCTTTCTAATGCTTAATGCTTTAAGAGAAGCAAACAATAGGATTTCTGAAATAAAGAGGTAAAAGATGGTCTCAAAATTAACAATACATTCAATACATTCTCAAACAGAGAATTTAATGTAAAAATTATTTTATGTAATTTGATATTCGGTGCTTCATATTAGTTAATAATAAATTTTTTCAGACATTTAAATTAAGTTTATTTCGTATTATAATTAAGATTAAGAACGTACCATTTAAGGTCATTAATCAAATATATTGCATAAATTAAAAAATTTTTAATATCTTTCAAGCCAAAAACTAAATTAACTTATGCTTATTTCTCATTTACTAAGAAATATATCATTTGCATTTTTATTTTTTAATTCAACCGTACATTTATTACTTTTTAGTCAACTTTTTTTGTTTTTATTATAAAGAAGAAACCATTTTTATTAATTTTAAGATGTTCTTATTACATAAGAAATAAATTAAACGATAAAAACTATACACACATATATGTATAATATATTTGTAAGATAAAAATTAGTTGGTACATTTAACACCATTTAAAGTTACACGCATAATTGAAAGTTTTCATTTTCTGTACAAAAAAAGAATCCCAGAACATAAAGCATATAGTTACATACATACATGTATATGATAATGGTATATTATAGAAGAACAAGTTACATATATAGAAAATAAAATTCTATTTTCAGTTGCTAACGTTAAGGAAGAATAACATACAAGTATTTCATAAAGGAAATATGATCTTTGGATTCAAAGAATTAATACAATTAAAAAATAAATTTGTAATGAGAAAAAAATATTAGTGTTTTTTTTTTGTAAAGTGCTTATGTCAGCCAAACCAGGTATTAAAAGGTTTTGGAGTTAGTAACGAATAAAATATTGATAAAATCTTTAATATTAAGCACTAAGACAATACTTTTATAAATCCTTCAAAAACAATTTGACAATTTTATTTAAAATAATAAAAATTTTTTTGGTTGTTTTTTTAACAACTCCAGTTATATCTGAAGTAAATTCAATGATTATGCGACTGGATGTTGTTCAAAACAAGTTAGATCAATTTCAGAATTGGAACCAACTGAGATCCGAAAAATAAACACTTTCTCCCAAATAAAAACTCAAATTGATTACAATCCTATGCACACGTGCAAGAGTATTCAACGGGCACAATGACAAGTGTCAACTACTTTAACACTACATTTTTTGATAGAAGAAAACTAAAGTAAATGTTGGATTTATAAAATTGTGAATGATAAAAATAATAATGACAAACTAAATAAACTTGGTGAATGCCCTATACTCCTTAAAGAAGTGGAAAACGAATAACTAAAAAACTAAATTAATTAAATGTAAATGATATATTTATATTTTCATTTTAAATTATTACCAAATTTTATCAGGTCAAACTTATTATTACATATAAAGTAATTTCTTACAGTTGTCATCATTTAAATACCTGGAAAATAAAAAAAAAACACAAATTAATAAATTGATTGAAAAATTTCCAAAAAAAAATTTGATTAATATTAAAAGTCAAATTAATGACTCCTTTCAAATTATATACCTATATAAAGTAAAATCTTAAATCTGGTGTTTTATTATATTTTAAAAATTTTCAATTTACTTTTAATGTTTATTTTATAAAATCAAATTAAACCATAAATTCAATTTAAAAAATTTGATCTTAAATAAGCATCACAATTGGAAATAAACCAAAAAAAAATAATTCACTGTTAAATATAAATATTTATCGTTTCCTAAATAACGGTAGTTTGCTTATTAAAATTTTTTTTTAATAAAGGGTCTTTAAAAATATATTTCTTTTTTGTAAAACAACAGTCACTTTGAATTTAAAGTCTTAATATTAAATAAAAGTTTTATTAAGTACTACAATTATTAAAAGTGAAAGAAATCATTTCATAACGGTTATTTACTTTGTCAAATATTTTAAACTTCTTCTGCTTCCTGTGACAGCGAACAGACAATCATAAAAACATATTTTGACATTAACTATAAAAAAATATAGAAATAATTTCAAATCATAAACAAAAAAAAATTTTGAAAAGCTTCAATAATAAATTGTGCAATAATAAAAAATATGATAAATAAATAAACAAGAAAATTGTCATAACAATTGACAATACATATATAGTAACGAACATATTTTTTTGTATTTGCCGTTATTTTCTTATTACATCACATAACTGTAAAAATGAAAATCGAAATAATAAAATTGGAAATAAAAAATAAAAGACTGAAATCATCTAAACAGTAAACAAATACATTTTACAATTTTCTTACATTATACTATTATCTTTCCTTCTCTTTCGGTCCTTTGATTGTTTCTATGTTTCATTTTTATTTGTCATAATAATTTATTGACTATCAAAAAGTAACGTTATCCTTATCCGCCAATATAAGATTTATTTTTTTTATTTTATTTTATTTAACTGTAACATTTTTTTTTGTTTTTTTTTTTATTAAAAGAAAAATTTTTCACAGTTATAACGGTATTTATCAGAAGAAGAAAAAAAAAACACCAAACAACAAAATATAGAGACATGATAAAATATATGGAAGGGCTAAAAAGAGAAAGGGAGAGTATAAAAGATTATTTCATAGTTTTTCATAAAATATGGGAATATTAAATTCTTAAACAATTCCATACGGTATTTTCAATTTTAAAAGTTAAAAAAAAAAAAAAAAAAAAATAAGATAATAAAAAAAATGGTGGATTTATGCAACAAAAAAATATAAAAGAAAACAAAATTTATCCCATTGGAATTTCTTTGTAACTTGAATTGATTTTCTGTCTATGAAATTTTCTCTTTTTTTTGAAAGAATGTTTACTTCTGTTATAACTTATAATTTATATCAGATGAAGTTATATTTCGTAATAACGGTATTTTTCTGCCTTTGTTTGTGTTTTACTATTTTTTATTTCGGATAATGATTTAAAACTACAATATTTGGCTACAATTCAGATTTATATTTTTATTGAATTGATTATTTTTGACAAATTAACGAATTGTTCATAATAACGGTTTTTTTTTCAGAGTATTTACTGTTATATTACTTGAAGTATAAAAGATAGAATAATAGTGAAGTTAATGTTATGTGACATTAGAAATATTATCTGAATCTATAAAGTAAATTAATGTCGATTAAACTAAAAATTTTATATTTGAAAAAATGGATTTTTAAAAAAAAAATTTAGTGTTTTATTTTAAAAAAAACATTTTATTTTTAGATTGCATAGTTATCTAAAATTTATTTTTAAAATCAAAGATAATTGATTGAAGACTTAAACTGTCTCTTAATTCAAAATACAAATCACAAATTTTGAATTACCATGACATTTCGAACTTAACCTAAATTCCCTCTTTTTTAGCATATACTTATTCAAATATTTTATTTCATCCCAATTAATGTAATAGTAAAAGTGTTGCTTTGATTTTTTACAAATCTTCCAAACGAAAAAAAAGGTAAAGATCTAAATATAATGATCCTATAAAATATCGTAAGACGATTTAACATTTTGTACAAATATTGTGAAATGTCAAATTGACAACTATAACAGCCTAAAGTTTTCTCTTGTCAAATTGTAGTCCTTAGCTGTGAGTTGTAGAAATTTTAAAAAACCTTGAATAAGTTTTTTGACATATGGAATTTTTGTAAAATGTGGGGTTTGAACCTTATATCTTTCACCTAAAAGGAGGCTTCTTAATTACTAGGTCATTGATCTGATTGTAATTAACTTAATAAGTCTTAATCATATTTGACACCTCGTTTTAAGATATCTGAAGATGATAATAGTTAGAACTACTTTCTTGGCATTTCTATTATATATTGAATGAATTCTTAATTAACTAAACTTGTATAATGTATAAAATAAGTCTTCCAATTCCTGTTTTATATTGTTATTATATATAACCCTTTGATTTAATCAAAGAAAGGTTTTTTTCCAACCTTTTTCCAAATCTAATTAAAATTTAAAGATTTTAATAATAAAATCTGCATACATATTTGATAAATCTCCATATAAGATTTATATTACCTAAAGTTAAACACAAAAATAACTAAAGTTTTAACTTTTAATATTAAATTAATGGTTTGTATTTTTTAACGACTGAATTACGTCTAAAAAGATAAGAAAAAACTATTGAACACCCTTTCTTTTAAAATCATTCTAGAGTATTGCATTGTCATCTACCCTCATTTCACAAAATTAATTCTCAATAGTCAATTTGTTATGCTATGATATTTTCTTTCACCCTTGTATACTAAGGGATGAGAATATATTTACGGTTACATTGTGTACATATATACCTGCATTCACCGTTTATTTTAATTTTTGATTAAAAAAAAAATACTCAATATTTTGTTATTTTTATTTATGACAGTTCTGTCATTTTCAAAAAAAAAAAAAAACAAAAAAAAAATACACTTACGACAAAAATATTACCTATAAAATGTAATAACGGTAAACATTTTTATGTAACATTTCAATGTACGATGAGTTTTTTTTATTAAAATCAATATGCACACACACACATGTATGTATTGTGTATATAAAACAATAATATATAGTTTGTCATTTTTCTTATTTTCAATTTTTTTTTTAACATTTGCAATCACAACCCAAATTACTTAACAAGAATATTTTATTTATGATAAAATGTCCTCCATTTTTATTTTTACATTTTTTTTAACATAGTTTGGTTGTGTTTGAGTTTAATTTTGTCTTTTTGTGTTTTTTGCTGAGATTAAAACATGTTGTCAATACATAAAGTACATAGAAAATTATTGAAATCTGATATCCTAGGTGTATGCAAATAAGAAACAAGGGAATGAAAGTTTTTTTTTTTTGTTTTTTCATTATTGTTATTTTAGGTAAAGAAATTCATGTAATACAAATATACATATTTTGTATTTTTTTTTATTTATGTACAAGTTATATTGGAACGAGATTGTAGTAAGAGTGTTAAGGAATTGAATTTTAGTTTTGGTTATCCCTAATTGCAATAACAACACTCTTAGACTTTTGACAAGCAATCAGAGCAGAGTGCAAATGATTTATTTTACGAGACTATGGCCACATAATTTGTTATTCGATTGTCAATTTTCTTTATGACACTTCTAGAAACCCAATATATTTTAAAATATTGATGAAACATAGCTGATTTTTAACATCTTCTTCTAAATTTCATTGCATCTTCTCTCATTCAAATATAATTCCATAAGATTCAATCCTTTCAATTTCAATACAATGCTGAACTTTATCTGATTTTTTTTCAGTAACTTTGGGAATATTGTATTATTGAATTCGCCTCATTGAAAAATCTCGAGTCTATTCAAATTAGAATAAGAGTGTATGAATTAAGATCATTGTCTATAATTTTCAACTTAATTAATAACCAGTTCTTTAATATTAATCATATTTATTAATCACCATTGATACATACACACTAATTCATATATAATAAATTACATATATTCATGAATTAATTAATCAAAAAACTGTTCTTTTCACTTTATACACAAAAATTTCACGTTACGCCTTTAAGTATGCAATTTATTTCCTCGGTAATATAGTGGTTAGTATCTTTGTCTGTCATTTTCAATTTTTTAAATGTTATTTCCGCATTATTGAAAAGAATCATTATTATAGAATAAAACTGAATTTCACATTATTATCTTATAGTTTTCAGTATCAAATATTTGGTTTAACTTTTATTTTTTATCTATTTATTTAAATTTATATTTTTTAATATTAGTAAAGTAAAAATTTGTAGTTAAATGAAATCATTTAAATGTTTTTTTTTTTTTTTTAATATGTACGTGATCGATATCGAATGCTATTGTTATATTCTTTTAAAAAATTAATATAAAGAATGGATGACAACAGCAAGTACAACAAATTAAGAATAAAAAAAGTTGTAAATATAAGGGACGATTGTTTGTTGGGTATTTTTTTTAAATTTAAAGGAGTTTGGGGGGTGTCAAATTTTCTAGAGTGTTCAAATCAAGACAAAAAAATCAACTTTTGGTTTTTTCATAACTTTTATTTGTCTTGCCTTAAAGTCACAAACACGTATGAGTGTGAATTGAAATTTTATATTAGGATAAGAATATATTTTTTTTTAAAAAAAAATAAACCATTATAATTCTCTTCCTTTTCCTTAATAGGGGGAGATTTTAGGATATTGATATTGTTTTCCTTTTTTTTATGAAACTCAACACCTTTTCATTCTTAAAATTAATTTTTTTGAAAAGTTTTAATATTTAAAAAATATATATTATATATATATATATATTCTCATGTGTACTATATTATTTAAAAGTATGTTGTAAATACACTTCTATTAATATATGTGGTATATGAATTTTTAAATGAACGTGATTTTATTTTTTAACAAAAAATAAAAAACAGGACGAAAGATAATTTTTTTTATTTAAATAAACAAAACTGAACTTAAAAACTGAACAGATTTAATTTTTAAAAATAAAGATTCCAAGTTAAATTAAAATTAAAGAATATCTTTAAATAAAAAATGGAAAGAGTATAGGCATCAGTATGTGAATGGTGGTACACGTGTTAAATGTTTAAATTATAATGAATTTTAAACTAAATGGAAAATATGTATTAATAATAAATATATTAAATAATATGATAAGAGATTATGAATTGGAATTAATCTAAATTAATTCAATAAGTTTATTTAATGCTAATATGTAGGTATATTCATATTAGTTAATTAACCATATTTAAATAACTTTATTATTAAATTTTAAAAATGTCTGTAAGGAATTGTTTCCATTATTTTATTGGGGTAAAGATAATTTATTTTTCAATATTGGATTAAATTTGTAAATAAAAGATATTATATTTTTATATTAGAATTGATTTTGATTACGGAATACTCCGTAGATTTATTTAAAAAAAATATATATAAAATTAAAAATTCTTTTTAAAATAGAATTATTTTAAATATTAAATCCAAAATAATTTGAATAAAGATTTAAACTAAAATTGAAATTTAGTTTAATAAAATAAAAAAGTAAAGATATTTCAAAAAAATAATACAAAGAAAAAAAATTTATTTCTAAGAAAAATTTTTTTAAAATTGCTTTTTTAAAATCAAAGTTGAGTTTATTTATAAAAAGAATAATAGGATTAATAATTGTATTTTTAAGAGTATTTGGTAAAAAAATATTTTCAAAATTTCGAAACTTAAAAATTGAACCAATTCAACATTCTTAGAGGGAATAAATGACGACAGATACAAGCAGTTTCAAAAATTTAATAGAATGCATTGTGGGATTTCTGAAACTCAATTTAGCCAGGCAATTTAAATTTTTTTAAATATAAATTTATTTTTGAGAATTTAAAAATTTGAGTATTTTTCTTATTAAGCTGTCAAAATATAAATTTCTTCCTTTTTAAACCTGTTAAATATTAAGTACCACAGCCACACAGGAAGGGAATTAAAAATTTATATCTAACATTGTCTCGTATATTTATCAGGCCGGTATACTGAATATTTTTCGAAAATTACATTTCGTATTAAATTAATCTATTGTTTCGTTTATTTGATTATTTGAACTGTAAGGCAACTTGGTCAGTAAAAGAACTGCTGCTGCTGTAAACTTTTATTACTTTATTTCCTGTATAATAATATTCTTCTATATTTTATTCGGATAAATTGCAAAAAGTATTTAATAAAATTTGATTATTTTTTATTGATTTTTGATTATTAGTTTAATTATTTTTAATTTTCTCCGAAAAATAAATATATTTTGAAAAGAAAAAATTTTTCTGTATAACGGCCTAGTAAATATAAAAGGCAATGTTTTAAATACAATATACAAATTATCAGATACAAAACAAAGCAGATATAATCAAAATAAAGGAAATCTAAAGGAAATTATTGTTTATAATTTGGTTAATCATAAACTTTGGTTTGATCTAATGAATGGATTGATCTGAATTGATCAATTAATTTGATTGATTCAATTCATAATCATCAATAGATTGAAAAATTTCTCTTAATAAATTTCAATATATTTACAATATTAATTCCCAATATTATAATATCTAAAAAATAATTAAAATTAAAGGTATATTAATGAAATTAAATCTATTCATCATAATATTTTAACGCTTTTATAACATTTGAATAGAAAGTAATACTGTTAAATAAAACAAAGATTAAGGTATAGCATAAGTTTGAATTCTTTTAATCATTATAAAATCATTAAAAATTCATAAAAAAAAGCAAAATTTTATTTAAATATATAAAATACAATATAATATTATATTCTAGTATATCTATATCCTGAATGAAATTCAACCTAATTTAATTGAGATTAAGACCGCTTTGTATAATTTTTCCATTCAAAATGTATATATATATTATGTATATTTTTGTTTCCTTAATAGTCACAAAATAAAAAAAAAGATCGAGGAATAATAAAATAAAATTTTTACAAAAGAGGCTTCAAAAAATAGGTCGTTACAAGAATTCCTTTATTTTTATTATAATTTTTATATAAAAAAAAAAAAAACAATTCTATATGATGCCATTCCATTTCCTTTAACTTCAATATTTCAGATCAATATTATTTCAGTATATGCAGTGTTTATATTGTATCTAATATCTATTCTTTAAAAAAATCTATTTTATTTTGTTTTAAATATTTAGAGTATGAAAAAATGTTTTGAATTTAAATCAAGCAGAAAAGATTTGTTAATTTTTTTTTAAATAAAAAATTGGCGTTGAAAAGTTTGAAAAATTTACTTTAGAAAAATGATTCATACAAAAAATATTGATTGTTCCATTATTACACGATAGTACTTTTGAATATTAATAATTAAGTTTTTTGTATTAATTAAAAATATTCTATTAAAAATATCTAAAATAGATATATATATATGTTGGTTTATTATTTAATCCAGAGATTATTACTTTAAAATTAACTGGAACTAATTTAATTAATTACATATACTTTATATGATATCATCTCGCACTAACAAATGAGAGTCTTTCGCTATTTATTTTTCATTTCTATTATTTATTGATTAGAAATTGTAACAAAGATTAGTTGGACATTCGAATTGAACAATTGAAACTACGCTTTGAATTTTTTTATTCGGTCTTATAACTCACATTAAAATTTAAATTTGAGAATGAAAATAAAAAAAAGACATGCTATGTCCACTATAAAACGAACCGCTATTACAGGGAAAGCGTAAGATGATAATTTCTTTCATAGATTTTTTACTATATGTATAAGTATAGTATACGTATTTATCATACATAACTTTATCTATTGCTATAGTTTTATTTAAGATAACGAAACTCTTTATTGTTTTAATAATTTCCAAAAAGATTTTTGAAAGATTCCAATTCATATGCACACAGAAAATTTTTTATACATGTAAATAATGTAAAAATACATGTGTCCATAATAAGTTTGGACTATGGGGGAAAAAAATCTACAAAATTTATAAATTTAATCAAGGGG
Source organism: Dolichopus griseipennis (assembly GCA_963082915.1). Classification (NCBI taxonomy): domain Eukaryota; kingdom Metazoa; phylum Arthropoda; class Insecta; order Diptera; family Dolichopodidae; genus Dolichopus; species Dolichopus griseipennis. The sequence goes on from OY720443.1 coordinate 25,037,317, forward strand.
ATATTGTGAATTGTTGTTTCAAAAAATTTTCTGTGATAAAGTCGTAACTCTTTACTTGTGTTATAACTTTTAAATAATAAGTTTTTTTGTACTATTTTTGGTTTACGAATTATTCGCAAAAATTCTTAAAATAACTGTAGAAAAGTACAACTTGGAATTACCCGATCTTCTCCAGAAACTTATTAATTCAAAATATTAAAAAGGGCTAGATGTTTCTGAAATTTGGGAGCATTATTTTAAGCCATAAATTTAAGCTGTACACGACATGTGCACAGACAGAAACAGAGCCAAACATATAGAAGCATTTCACACAATAATACGTTATATCGGTTTCTAAGCACCGGATTAATACATATTTGTAAAAACCTCATGTTCAAATTTTTGTTGCAAAAGCAATACCTGCCGCATATTATTTTTCATAAAAGAGATTGGGAAAATACCAGCTGATCACCAAATGGCATATGCTTTTTTTATTAGAAATAAAGCGATTTTTCATATGATATTGCAGGTATAGAAATCTACTACTTATAGTAATTACTGTTATATTGCCTATTTTTACTTTGTATTTTATTGCCTACATTAAGGCGTTATAGCACTTCATTTAATTTGTTAGTGTATTAGTGTTGCAATTCTGTAGAACCAAACAATCCTAAGCCTTAAAAACAAGAACTATTTAAACAAAAGTTTTCAATTATTATTCAAAATAAAAGACTAAACCTAATAGTCAGTTAAATAAGGAACAGTGCGATTCGTTCCAATATTTTGTACTTTTCGAATTTCTTGTCTTTGGAAGTAATCATAATTTTAGATTTTCTAAATTGAAATAAATTTTCTTTTACTTTTACATTTACATTTCTCCTACAAAAGAAGTGGTTCAAAGAAGTATAAAATGTTAAATTTATTTTTAATGAGTGGGTATCTTCTCGTTTGCTTGTTTGTTTGATTGCCTTCATTTTTAAATAATGTTTATTTCATATTTTAAATTCTTACATAAACGAGGAAGAGTGTGGTAGAGTAGACTGTGTCAACTCTGGGATACCCGTATGACCGTTTTATAAACATTATATCATTTATAAACATTAATTACTTTTGACAAAATTTCAAACATAAAGCTTTATTAGGTGTAGTGTAATGCTCATATAAAAGAAGGAGTTGTATGACAGCTACCCGAACCCTCTGCAGCAGACCAACCAAATTTTGCAGTAACTTTGGCCATTACACTAAACTATTTTTGGCAAAATTTCAGACACCTAACTTCAATAGGTATAGAGTAATGCTCATATAATATAAGAAGTTGTATGGCAACTACTCGAACCCTTTGCAGTAGACCAACCAAATTTTGCAGTAACTTTGGCCAATACACTAAACTATTTTTGGAAAAATTTCAGACACCCAGCATTAATAGGTATAGAGTAATGCTCATATAAAACAGGAAGTTGTATGGCAGCTACTCGAACTCACTGCAACAGACCAACCAAATTTTGCAAAAATTTTGGCCATAAAACTAAACTACTTTTGCCAAAATTTCAGACACGTAACTGTAATAGGTACAGAGAAATACTCATATAAAAAAAGAAGTTGTATGGCAGCCACCCGAACCCATGGCCCAAATTGGCTGGATTTAAAAAGCGATGACGGCTATTGCAAAAAAACGAATTTGTGAAAATTTCAAGATTCTAGCTCCTTTAGTTTTTGAGTTATCGTGCGGACGGACGGACGGACGGACGGACATACATAGCTAAATCGATTTTTTTTCGATTCTGATCCGATCCATACACTTGAGTCTATAACTACCCCCCCTCCTTCTCTGCGTCACAAACGTAATGGCAAATTTATTATACCCTTTGCCTATATAGTCATACGGGTATAAAAAGTGTCTTAATTCTATTTCGAAATAAAATGGAGATTGAAGAAAATAATCAAATTTTTGTAAAACAAGAAACCAAATGCCATTAACCGTGACTCCATCTTGAAAAAACGATAAAGAAAAATAGAGTTTATTCGAAATCTGTTAAAACAACCAAACTTTTTCCTTAAAAGATATTTAAGATTGTTTTTTTTCTCTTGAATTTTAATTCTTTTTCACAATGTCCAAGTCCAGTGCTGTTATATTCCCACAAACAATAACAAATAAATTGTAAGATTTGTAACCGAATGGATATTTTCTAAGATAGTGTAATATAAATAAGCCAAACATCAATTTTAGAGCTTAAGAAAATAAAAAGGACGAACATGAGATTTACTTTGTATTTTATATACACAAACACATTAAACTTTTGCAAAGTAAATAAAAATTTTATAGCTGGGTCTGGGATTTTCTCATGCCGGTATTTTTTTAAAAACAGGGTATTAAGTTTAAATAAAATTAAAATGAATTTAAAAATGGTAAACCTTTTATAATAAACATTTGTTTAATCTATTTTTGTTTACAAATAAAAATACACTTTAATTAAATTCTTTTTAAAATAATTATCTATGGAATTTAATTTACTTATTACAATTTAAATAAAAGCGCCACCGAGCCCTCTAAAGTATTCGTTTTACAAAGAAATTGCAAATGTCGTTAAAATAATACTTACTTAAAGCGATTGCATACTTTTAGGAGAAAATTAATTTTTATTACACTTGTAAATTTTTTAAACAAAGAGATATAAAATTTTTATTTGTTGAAAGATTTTGTTTCTTTTTTAATTTTATTACATAAATTTCTAAGAATTTTTCAACCCTTTTTTATTACATATATATATATATATATATATTTTACAATAAGTTAAAGGTACAGATCATAAAAGTTAGAAATTTTAGAAATTTTTATTTACAGTCTTGTATTCTATAAATTTTTATATATTTTTAAAACTCCAAACAGTCTTGTATTGAGTTTTAAAAATAAATAAAAATGTTAAAATGTATAAAAGCCATTTATTTAAAAAATAAAATTCCATATCTAAACTATAAAAACTCTTTCATATTAATTTGTAGTCTATTTGTATGCATATAGTGTAAACTTTAAATAACATAATAAGTTCAATATTATATTGCTTCAATGTGTAAATAAATAAAAATAAAACATTTTTGATTAACTGATGCTGTATATTGTACATGAAAATATATATAATTTATTTTATTAAAGTAATTTCTAAAATTTATTTTAGAATTAAATTTTATTTATATGGATCACGGAATTGATAAATGAAGTGTTGAGATTTTAATAGAATATTTAGTATACAAGTTTCAAATATATTCTATATTTTTTGTAAATAGTTTTTATAAATAAATTTTAATATGTGTATCTAATTACAATCGAAGTCTCTTGTTTAAAACCTAGTCGGATCATATCTAATATAAAAATTTAGTTTATATTATAATAGTTTAATAAGAAGTCCAAATGCCAAAAAGGCAAAAGACTATTATATCAGGTAATATTTCCTATTGTCTGGTACTAAATATAAATAAATAAATAAATATATGATCAGAACATTAAGTTTCTAATAGAATGTATCATATTATAAGAAACAATTAAAACATTCCTGGACACTGTAATATTATACGATTCTTTTTTAACTAAGAACTTAAAATCTATCATTCCGCAACTGCATCTTTGCGAAACAGAATCTTTAAAGACTCTTCCTGTGAATAAACAAACTGTGTTTGGGGGCTGAAGAAACTCATGAATTCCCAGATCCAAGCGATCTGGTATATTAAATAATCTACGGTAAGGTTTTGAACATTTCGAAATGGATATAAAATTAAAGTCCAGAATCAACCACTTAAATCACTGATAAAATCAGCATAGACCACCACGAACTATATTTAAATCACAGAAATCGTTGAGCACGTAGGTTAAAAATAAATTGACAGCTGGATCTTGGATATTTCGTATCCCAACAATTTCATTTCACAAATTAATAATTCACTTGTCATTCAAAACTTTTCCCAAAAATATAACGGTTTAATTTTCCTTTTTTTTTTCGTTTTTTTTAATTTTAGGTTTGCTCTAAAGTTATTTTGAACTAAACTCTGAGGTCAAAAATTCGGTTAAGTATTATTTAATCGTTTTTAGAATCAACTATAGTTTAAGAAAGATCCTAAACAGATTCATATATAATAGTATTAAACTTTAATGTATAGAAACATCTATTAAAGTTTTAAAGTTCCAGTTAGTAAAGTTTTTGATAATTACACGAAAACGTGGTACCGAAGGTTTCCAAGTTACTTTAAATATAGAAAGTTCCAATCAATAAAGTTAATTCAAAAAAAAAAACTAATATGGTGTTTATCCCTTGTTTCCGACTCCAGTTTGAGTTGGTATAAGTCTCAAAATTCCAAAGCTGTTTCGGTGCTTGTACAAAGTTTTAAAAGTTCTCACCTCCCTCAGATTAAAACTAATACCAACTATTGTAAGTAATTCTACAAGACATGACTAAAAAATTTGAATAAAAGGTACATACTTCTATAACATCTTCTAAATTCATTATGCCTATTTCAATTCATTTAAATCCTACATGTCTGTAAAATCCTGTAATTTTATTTTAAATATAATTTTTTATTTTTTAAATTTAATATAAAAATCATTTTTATGAATTTTGGAATTTCTATACATCTTTTTATACTTAACAAAAGTTTCTTTTTTATTTGTTTGGTTCTTTGTATTTTAACAATAAAACGCTGTTAAAAAGTTAAACCCAGTAACCTCCTTACAAAAATCGAAACAAACAAAACCAAAACTCAAAAGAATGATCAAAATTTTTTTTTTTTTAAATTTTCTTTTTATAAAAATGGAAAATAAAAAACAAAAAAACCAAAATATTACCAGAAAAAATATAATATATAAAACCACTTGAAGTCATTTCCAAAAATAAAAATAAATGTAGGATGTAGAAATGAGCTGAAGAAGGCAAAAACCCGTACAAAAAACATAAAAGCTCTGGAAAACTTAAAATAGGAACTGTTAAATTTCATCTCACGTCCGTTTATATTTTAATACACACACTTACTTATGTATATATGTGTAGGTAAGTCAGATATACATTTCCTTTATAACATATGCATTGTCGGTAAATTTTACATTAAAAAAAAAGGAAAAATGTAGGGAAAACCCCCATTACACACAACTAAAAGAAATATTAAAAAAAATTACAAAAACAATTTCAAATTGAAATTAAAAAAAAAACAATAGAGTAAAAAACTTTATTTTTAATGGTAGGACATGATTGTACTAAAAGTAAAATTATAGAAAGAAAAATAACAAGACATTTTTTGAAAAAAAAAAACATGAAATGAAACAATTTTGAAATATCTTGTGTTGTTCCTTTCGAAAATTGAAACATGAAACATGGAAAAGAAATCATTCCATTTTTAAAATTTAACTAAAAAAGGAAAAACCAGAAGAAAAAAATCCAAAAAACTAGGAAAACCGGATTACAAAACTTAAAATTGAATTTTTTGTTGTTATTCGGTTGAAAAGTGTTTAAAAATTATTAATATAAAAAAAAGTTTTTGTATTTAAATATTATTTAAGTAATATTTCCGGTTCATAAAATCTCAAATTTACCTTATTCTATATAAAGTTGTACAGGGTGTTTCAATAATAGAGTTTTTTAATTTCAGGGAATGATGGTGGATTTTAAAAACTACTATAATGAGACAGGGCGATTAATTTCAAAGCATTTCTGACAAAATGAAAGTGAATTTTACTCATATTCAAATTTATTTTTTTTATTTCATTTCCACTCCTGGAGGCATTCATCAAATCTAATTAGACTAGGATTCTGTTTATCTAATCGTTATATTCACTTGACTGTTGATTACTCGGCTGTACCTATTGTATAAGATTATGAATACACAAATGTTAGTTTTGTGCGCCGTCTATTGTCTTACATAAGAGTTATTTATATATTTTTATTAAATCTTACTATATATTACGATATAAACTACTTATAAGTTATGATCTGGTTGGGCTTTGCCGAAACTTTCCATATGAAAGGTGGCGTCTGTATTACTACGCCATTGGTTTGATATTCAAGTTACTTATATTAAAAAGTAACTCAATACTTAAATTTTGTAAGCTCAATAATTAAGCCTTTCGCAAATGGAACCAAATTACCTATTATATGGATGAAGATTCACACCGCATTTCAAATTGAATATGATTTCATTTAAATTGAAAAAAAAAAATGTTAAAATGATCTATATCAGCGATGCTCAGGCGTTTATGTATTGGAAGATATTTTGTAAATTCTTAAAATGCTGAAAGGCCACAATATTTCCATAAACACATGAACTTATATTTATTTTTATTATCATACTATTTTCATAATAATTCCATTAATTAAATTTAAATATTTGGATTCCAAAGCAATTTTCCAAAATTTTATTATGGATTCTAATGATTTATGTGTTAAGATTAATACTTCATCTGCCTGAATTTCTATCAACTCCTAATTTTGAGTTTGCAGAAATAGAAATGATAGCTTCAGCTTTATCTAGTAAATAAAACGATTAATGATTTTGGCAAATGCTTTTCTTTTCTGAACATTTACATTAGAGCTATTATTTCTTAATTATTACTGCAATTGACTGGACATCAGATGAGTCGTAAAATAATTTAATTTATTTTACTCCTTTAAATTGATTTCAATTAAATAAATTGAAAACAACTAACCCTTCTTTATTCTACTGTTTCTGTTTCTTCAATCATTCTCAATCAGGATACCCTGTATAATTTTTCTTTAAGTTTAAAACAGGGACGTAAATAATAATAGAAAAGGTTTCCTATATAATATAAATTATATAACCTATTTCACCTTATCCTTCCATCACTATAATTTTAACATTTTGACAACAAATATGACATTTTTAATTTAATTGTTAAGTGTTTTAATATCATAAGTGAAATTCATGTTTAAAAATCATAGTGAAAATGACATAAAATCATAAAATAACAATTTAATTCATATGTGAAAATTTTAACAGAAAACATATTTTGACAATAATGATTTAATAAAAAAATAAAAAACTCAACAATAAAGCTTTAATGTATGAATAAATTATGTTTAAAGTTAAAAAAGAAGTTGTATTGTATTATTATGAAAATTAAATATTTAGGTTATAAATAATAAGTTTTGGAGTTTGACCGAATTTCTAAATTCCGTTTTATTTTTCGTGTATATTTAGGGAATAATTAGAACAAATTATATTCATAACATGTTCCTTCTTAATAAAATTAACTTTATATATTAAAAGGCCTTTTAAAATGATTTATTAGAATTTGATGGTTTAGTAATTATTGTAACATATGATTGTTTCCAGAAATTATTTATAAATTTACTTAATTTGTTGATTATATGCTTGTATAAAGTACATGTTTATTATGTTAAATGATTTTTAAAAATTATGTCAATATTATGTTATTTAGAAGAATGTATATTTAGGTTAATTCCGTTTGTACTTTTAAGGAATTAACCTAAAATTCGTCTTCCTATAATGCTTTTTATTAATTTGAAAAATTCACGAATTTTGGAAGATGTAAAGGAGTAAGGGTATTTTAGGAAATCTTTAAGGTATTCTATAAAATTGAGCTTCGAGTTCATAATCAGTGAAATAACTGTGATAATTTCATTTAATTAAAAAATACTATGATTGCTTTTCAGGACTAAAATACAAAGTAATCAAAAATTCCTAATCAGTAAAAAGTAATCACATTTTATCAGTAATCACGTCAGATATTCAGTCATTTTATTTCAAAAACGTGCTGATATTTGGTATAGGTTCAGACGTCCCAAAGTCAAAAGCCTCATTCCTTCACTACTTTTATTATATATCTTATTTAAGTTCTAATTACATCTGTAAGTTAAAAATCCAATCGGATAACTTGTATGTTGATTAATAAAATTGCATACTTTAAGGCGAAATTTCGATAAATAACGTGCAAGAGTTGCCAAAGCATTAATATTATAAGATTTTAAACTTTTTAGCATTAAAAAAAAAAGTATGGATTTATTATTTTATTAAAAATGAAATAATCTTCCTTATAAGTGCAAGTTAACTATATATAATAGGAATTATAGGTTAAATTTGCTGGCATAGATACAGGTGAAGGAATAATTCATTGGAATGAGATTGTCAGGAAAGTTTGTCAGGTGTGGTAATCATATTTTTTTAAAAATTGTTGTGGTTTTTACTACTAACTTACGATTGTTTCAATTATTTCAGTTACAAAGAACCAGCAAAGAGACAAATGCATGCACGATTACAGCAGTAATCTAGCGCAAGAATTTCAATTCGAATAATTAATTAAATTTATTTAAAAAATTAAAACGATTACAGCTTTAAGGATCTTTTTTATCGAAGTATAAATTAAATTAAAAACACATTAAATACTTTTAAGCTAATTTTAGAAATAAAATCACTCTTAATAAGCTTCAAGGACTCCCTTAGTATTCTTACAATTATAAGATAATTCTGAACTTTATAATATCATTGAACTTGAAATACAAATGCTTACATTACTTTTATACCTATGTAAATCTCAATTCTTGGAGAAATGTAAATCTCAATTCTTAGAAAACCTAATTAAAACAAAATAAGGTTTGGTCAAGGTTAAATAATTAATTAATTATTCAAAAAAAAATAATGTTAAAAACCTTTTTTATTACTTTTGGGGCCTCAATTAAATTTAAACATTGTCAAACACTCACATTAAATATTAATCAAATTTAAAAATTCAAATTAAGGGATTCCGCTGTTTCAAGAAGGATTTACGTACCTTAAAATTATTGTTTATTTTGGGTTGTATTCAGATCTGTTGTAAATAATCATATAATATCGACCTGTATAACAAATATTTAATACCCCGTAGTATTAATGTTATAAATTTAAAAAAAATATATAAATATTTTTACTTCCCTTGTATATTCTAATAAATTGAATTTAAACACTTTTAATATATTTATATATATATATATATATACATATTATATGCTCCCTATAATTTCTAAATAATTACATAAATATAAATATAAAATTGACGTAATCAAATTAGAAAGAGAAAACAAAAGAGAAATTATAGAAATAAAAAAAAACTCCAAATTAGGATCGATTTAAAACAACGTTATCCTAGTTTGATTCTATTTTAATATTCAAAATTACCATACGAATACCCATATAATAAAATAATTCACTCATGGGATTTATATAATATATATATATATATATATATAATACAAGAAGGAGGATTATGTTTTGCTTCTAGGATATTACAAGTGTATGTTTGATGGTAATGAAATTACTGTTTTATTTCATTTTTTTGTACTTTTTTGTTTATTATTATCATTCTTATATTTTCATTGTCTGCTGTGTTTCATAATTTTTCGTTTTTATATTGTAATTTTTCTGTCAATTTTTTTTTGAAATAAGTAGATCAGGGACGTAGCAACTTAAATAATGAACATTGAGTTTTTATGGTAAAAATTTGGACATAATATGTGGCTTTACTCCACTGACAATTTGGTATCGAATTTCTTTATAGCGGAAATACCCCGAGGATTGATGGAAAGCATCGAAAGCCACCCCGGATCACTGTACGGGTTTTATCTGGGTAGTGTTGGACTTTAACCAACTAAAACCACCCCGCCTCTCTCCCTCTTCTTAAAACCAAATTTGAAACGACCCTAAATACAAATGCTTTGTTTGTTTTTTAGAATAAGGCTCGGAAAAGGAAATTTAGGAATTATAGGATTTGGCAATCGTGGATTAAGTTGGATTACGAGAAAAACTTTAAGGGATATAATGATGCAGATGCTAATGCTTTTAATTGTTCTCATAACAAAGCCTTATAACAAAGTTCTGTCAAAAGAAGTTTTACTGCAAAAGAAGAAAGATTTAAGAGTTTCTAACTTATGTTTGACTAAATATATTTTTTAAGTTTTTACAACCTTACATAACTGTGACATAAATTTTAAATCGATTTTCCAAGGTACATATACTCAATCTTAAATTATTTGTGAGTTTGTTTAATTTAATTATCTGCATTACTTATTTTAATTTATTTTCTTCTCGTTTCCAACTTCGTAATCTGAACAGCATTTGGTTAAAGAACTTTATTCAAGGGATCATAGGTTTGTAATGGTGACTTTCAAATCTTCCAAAACAAAAATAGTTTGGCGTTTTGCATTAAATAATTTAATAATTGTGATTGTATTTTTATCTAACACTTTCTTGCGATAAGTAATTATTTATCAGTATCTAGTCTTAAAGTTCTGAATTCCTATTTTAGCACTACGAAAGACTATTTTCTTTCCCAAGTATTTCTCTCTGAGCTTATCTTTGATTTACAGCATTTTCTGCACTTCTGGTTTGTTCATTTTTAAAATTTTAAGTTTTATAAAAAGTTTGTGAAATAATTTAACCTGTAGAAGAAAGGAATAAAACTAATAATAACGTACTCTATGTTTTTGTAATAATACAACTACGTCCCTGTGCTTTTTTTTGTTTTTTAACTAAAATTCATATATTATGTTCTAAAATAAAATAATTTGGTTTTGTTTATCATTCTGTTTAGAATATGGAAAGCATTTTTTCCATTTCCCTTGACTGTTATTAGATTAGGAGGGCCAAAAAACAAGTATGTATATATATAAAATAATATATAATATGATTATTCATCTTTTTTTTATTCATGGTTTTTTGGAAATTGGAACAAAACAAGGTGGAGTTATCAAATGTAAAATTATAACGAAAAAGCTTTTCAGTATATATACACATACCTTTCACATATAGATAAACATAAAAATTGTTAGGCTTGTTATTTTCTGGTAATGTAAAATAATTTTATGTAGAGTTTGAATATCTTGTCCTCAATATGAGTTTAAAAATTTTGACTAGTGTTCCTTTGTGAAAAAATTTGTTGGGTTACCTTTAACGGTGTTCTATTTTATTGAAAAAAGTTGTTAGATACTGTACAGAGAAACATTGAAATTCTATTGAATTCTATGTTTCGTGTTTATTTATGTGCTCTTTTATATGAAAAACAGCACAATGCAATTAAAAGTTCAAAAGAAATGCATCCATATTAAATTTAAATTTGGTAAACCAATTTTAATTTTAGATAATTAAGTTTTGGTGCATTTTATACTAATGATGAGTATCTATTTGGAATCAATGAGAAAATTTCCGCGTAACTTGGAAATTGATGTTAATATTAATAGTGGTTTCAAAAATTTAAACTTAATTTTTTAGTGCGGCCTCGATGGTGTAGTAGTTAAGTATTTGGCTTATTAACGAAAGGGATGCGGGTTTGATTCCTGGTTAGGTTATACAGTATATAATTTAAAAAAAATACTATTGAAAAACAGTTTTTCTTTACAAATCTCCATGGTGACCACATATATATTATAAAATATAAAATATATGATATAAACAAAATATATAATATTACTTATAAAATAATATTGTTGGCCCAAATCTGAAAGGAAAAAAGTCCGTCAATTTGCAAAAGCATTGTATGTACTTGGAAATACTGAATATATAAATAACTTTTTAGCCAAAAGCCAGTTCAATTAAATGATACTAGAAGTTTGAACTTCTATTGATTTGTATATTGCTCTTAAAAGTCATGACATTTTAAAACTTAAAAGTTGCAAGTTTTATTCGATGCTAAGAAAATTTTGAATTAAATTATATACAAGTACTTATGTAGAGACAAATTTTTTTATACCCCTTCAGGTTATGCAATGATTTTTGATATATTTGCTTTTTAGAATTTACCCTTTTTAGATGGGCTACAAAACGTTTTGCGTTTTATTAAAATCATTTAAGTAATAAATACACTAATTAATATTAAATAATAAATTATTTAAAAAAAACAAACCACTTTATATAGCTATTTCACTTAAATTTATTAAAAAATTTTACCACATTAATTAAAATGATATTATTTTTTAAATACCACAAACATTTTAATTTATAAATTAATTATAATTGATATTATGTAATATTGTAAATTGAAAATTAATATTTTATAATTATTAATATTATGGTAAAATGAAAATTGTAATATTTTATGAACACTGTATATTTTGTTATTAATTAAATTATAATTTGATAAAAATATGTAATTAATTATGTTTATTATTCATCATTTTAATGGACAATTAGATATTAATATTTATGGCTAAATAAAAACTAGGTTAACTATATAATGTTATATATTTTGCAATTGGATGATTCGCTTTTGATATTGAATAATTATAGGATGTATTTAGAAAGATGAGAGGGACTTAAAATTTGAGTGGAAGGGGACACTTCCATAGATTTGGTCGTAATTAAACTAAAGTGTTTTTTTAAATCCATTTAATAAATTTAACATAGTTTTATAAAATTCTTTTACATTGGACATTGATAATTTGTTCATTTAGATTAGTATCAATGTACCCAATCTGCAAGCACAAAAAACTTTTTGAACAACCCCAATAAAATTAATAGTTCTGCAATAATTGAACATTTGAAGAATTCGGATCGTCAACTAAATTCTTAAATATATTTATTTTAAATATTAATAAATCAATTATAGTGTTCAATCTTTAGTGACTTTATGGATATTGTATACTATCAAAAAATTGATATTTTGAATTTAAATCACTTAAATTTAAAGTTTTTTATTTTTTTGAAGGACAAATTTCGTTTTAATGGTTTCAAAGTTTAATGAAATTTTTAACTTTATGAAATCATATAAACTATTCAATTATAATATGGTTTCTTTAAGATTAAACTTTTATTGAATATCAAGACATTTTGTTTAGAACTTTATATTTATTTCGCTTTTATTATAAAACTAAAGTTCAAGTATAATGCAATTTACGTGTTTCTTTTAATTTTAAAATTCAGAATTTAAAAATTCATATCGCTAGTCAAACTCTATATTTATTTATAAAAGATTTAAACTTTAATCAAACAAACCTTACAATATTACTTGTTTTTTTGTTAAATAATAACTATAAAAAGTAATTTTAAAAGTTATATGTTATTCAATTAACAACAGTTATATGTATTCAATTATAAGTTTTTCATTTAAAGAACTATTAATAGTATTTAATCTATAAATGAAGAAATATTCTTAAGGAGTTTTTGAAACACCTAAAAATTGTTATATTTTTATACCCGTGCATACATATATGACATCGGGTATATTAGATTTGCTCCTCCGTTTGTAACGCATCGATCTAGACGAGCTAGATATAGTGTCAAGGGTACGTATCGGCTCAGAATCGAAAAATTAGTCGATCTAGCTATGTGTGTCTGTCCGTCCGTCCGTGTGTCAGCACGATAACTCAAAAACTAAAAGGGCTAGAGTCTTGAAATTCACACAAAGTGATTTTTAGACAATTTCTAGGTTCCCTATTGTTTTTGGTTAAAATCGGACCAAGTCTTCGGGGAGATTCCTATACAACTTTTTTGCACCAATATGAATTTCTTCAAAAGTAATTATACTACGAGAATGAAAATTACACACGGTTAGTTTTATAATGACTCCGGCACTTATATGAAGTTTCAAAATGTTAGGGCCCCATTTTCGGGGGGCTGCCATACAACTTCTTTGCACCAATATGAATTTCTTCAAAACTAATTATACTACGAGGCTGAAAATTACACACGGTTAGTTATATAATGAATCGAGCACTTATATGAAGTTTCAAAATGTTAGGGCCCCATTTTCGGGGAGCTGCCATACAACTTTTTTGCACCAATATGAATTTCTTCAAAACTATTTATACTACGGGGATGAAAATTACACACGGTTAGTTATATAATGAATGGAGCACTTATATGAAGTTTCAAAATGTTAGGGCCCCATTTTCGGGAGACTGCCATACAACTTCCTTGCACCAATATGAATTTCTTCAAAACTATTTATACTACGCGGATGAAAATTACACACGGTTAGTTATATAATGAATCGAGCACTTATATGAAGCTTCAAAATGTTAGGGCCCCATTTTCGGGGGGCTGCCATACAACTTCTTTGCACCAATATGAATTTCTTCAAAACTAATTATACTACGAGGCTGAAAATTACACACGGTTAGTTATATAATGAATGGAGCACTTATATGAAGTTTCAAAATTTTAGGGCCCCATTTTCGGGGGGCTGCCATACAAAGTTTTCGATTCAATAACTTTGAATCTAATGAAGCTACAAGGTTAAAATTAAAATTGGGCAGATAAATTAATAGGGCAAGTTACTTGGCAAAGTTGGACATCACTCGGACCTTCGGACTTTTAGGGTGGGCCAATTTTTTTTTTTTTTGTTTTTTTTTTTTTTATTTTTTTTTTTTTTTTTTAAGCTAAAGTTATGGGACAATGAATGAAAATTTTGTTTATTTTTTTTGTGATTATTTTTTTTTTGTTAATTTTTTTTTTTTTTTTTTTTTTAAGCTAAAGTTATGGGACAATGAATGAAAATTTTGTTTTTTGTTTTGTGATTTTTTTTTTTTTTTTTAGTACTATCTCATGTTTAAATTGTATGTGGAATTTAATAAGACCAATTCTAATAACACGAATATAATATGACCCCCTGTTCCAACATGTACCTTTGGTATAGCCAGGCTTATTAGCCTAACAGTTAAACAGTTAGCGCTTAAAAAAAAAATTTAACTATTTGAATCCATAAATAGTTTCTTCCATTTGTGATGTCACGACTTAGATAATACGCTTTTATTTCAAAATTTTTTTTAATCTAATAAAACTTAGCTTCCATTTTAGATAAATTTTTGCTTTTAAAAATTTTCAATGATTGTGCTGAAAGTAACAAACGTACGTGAATGAATAGAATAGATATCTAACTGATAGCTCAGTGGTTAGGCGTCTTTTCAAATGAAAAATCTCGGATTCAAATCCTGGCCAGATCATTTCTAATAAAAAAAATATTATTTATAATTGATATCGCAATAGTTTATACCATAATATAAGATAAATTTAACTGCCACATCTGAAAAGGAAAGGCAGATTCACTCACTTATCGCAGTGTTTGTGTTAGGGGACTGTACATAAAAAAAAAAATATTAACTTTAATTTTATAATTGAATCAATTTGAAATAAAATGAAAATTTTAAAAGAATGGCTTCCTACTTCTTCATAAATGAAAACTTTTATTTTAAATTTCTTTAATATAGTTTAACAAAGTTATACTACATAGTTATAAAATTTTGTTTTACTTTCATTAGTAAATGACTTTTAATTTCATTGGATACCTTTTTCAACTTGACAGCTTTTACTATAAATATACATTTAATTGTAAGGAACTTAAAAAAAAAACTTCAATTTTAAAGGAATGACTTGTCAAAAATAATCAAAATAAACAGTACAATTAAAATTCTAATTTCTAAAAAGTAAAAATACAAAATGCTTTAATTTTATATATATACATACATATTATACGTATTATAAATACACATTTACTTATCTACGTTTTGTTTTTTTTGAGTAAATGGTGAACTTTATTATTTATTTAGAAATGAAAGATTTTAATCAAATTTTCCTGTCAAAATGAAATTTTTCTACCTTTTATATTTCCATTTAATTTTTTTTATTATTAGTTTTTGTATTTTTTTAATGTTTCTTATACTTTGTTTTTTAAATATTTGATGGATAAAAAAATGATGAATTAAAAGTGGGAACAAAAAAAAATTAAAATAAAAAACCGGAAATAAAAAAACCCCAACTAAAAAGTTTGAAAAAAAGTTCTCTAAGTTATATAATGAAAGAAACTTTATTATTTTGCCCTTTCGGTATTTTTTAATATTTGATTATAATTTTTCTGATATACTTGTGGTCCCCATTTAGAACTTTTACGTTCCAAAAAATAACAAAAGAAAAAAAAAAAAAATTGGAGGGCAGAGAATCAAAAAAAAAAAATGGCAGCTTGCCATATTTATTTATAAATATGTCAGTACATTAATTAAAACCTTTTGAATAATATTTTATCTTTGTATATATATTAATATATTTATATGTATTATTCCTTTTGACATAATTATTGTATAATGTGTATGTTCCTTTTTGACATATTATGGCAAAACTTAACGGTTTTTATAATTATGAAAAAAAGTACAATAATAAAAAAAATAAAACTTTTAAGGTGTAATTACAATGATTTGACTTGGTTTTTATTATTTTCAATCCGTTTTTTCTTTGCGTTTTTTCCAAAATAAATTAATTTCATCCTTTCTTGTTATGTCCCTTTTTTTTGTTTTTCTTGTTTTTTTTTTTTTTTTAGTTTTTAATATTTTATTTTTCATAATTTCAGTTTAGGGTGATGGGTTATTAACTAATTTGTGTAATGGAATTAAAAATAAAAAAATATTATAAGCAATAATAAAAACCAAAAGAAGATATTAATGTTTCAAATGCGTGCAGCAGTATTGTATGTATGGTAATAACGGTTGTCGTCAGTCAATGAATGAAATTGACAGAAAGAATAAATGTCATGGTATGGTACAATTGTAATTTTTAGTACGTTTTTTATTTTTTTTTATTTAATATATAACAATATAATGGTTTCATATATAATGGGTGGTTAATTATTACCAAAGATTAATATGAATATAATTTTTATTTTTTTTTTATAGTGTATAATTAAAAATAAAAATTTTTTTTTTTTATGTAATTTTTATTATTAATAATAAATTATAATAAAAAAAAGTAGAAGGGTTACCCAAATTATAAAAAAAGTTTTCTTTTTTTTTTTTGGTTTTTTTAATTAATTAATGGACGATAATTTTTATCTTTTATAAAAGAATACATGAAAGAATAATTATTAAATTAAATGTTTGAATTTAGTTATGTATGATAAAGTATAGTAACCGATGTTAATAAAAAGGTTTATTAATAACTGTATAAAATATGTCAAATAATATAAATTACCGTAATTTTTTAAATTCTAATAATTAAAGATTAAAGACTTTTATTCGCATTATTAATAGGACTAATAATTAAAATGTCGATAACTCCAAAACGGATTCTTTTTTGAATACGATTTTTGAGCCAGCGCCAAATATGGTAAAAAGGCTCACAAGAATAGAATGATTAATATTTGAAAAATCACTAAATCAGTTAATAGAAATCATTAATCAGTTGAAAATAATATGGAAGAATTTTATTTGAATATTTTATATTTTTTTTATAGATGCATTTATTTTATATGCACCTGACTTCCAAATATGTATGTGAACTATAGTATATTAGAAAGTTAATATTTTTCTATAGATACTAGTGTTTATACCTACTACACTACTTTTCTGATCTTTAAGCTACACTTTTTAGTGAGTTAATTATCTGTTTGGAGCCTAAAATCTGAAAATAAGAATATGAGAGAATGGAAAGAATAAATATGTTGGATATGTGTTTGTAAATATGTACATAAGATATTCCAATATTTGGCCTTGTTCCAAAGTCCCAATATATTAAGTTGAATACAAATGTCAAATGAAGATTTTAATAGAATTTTAAGTTTAATACAAGTTTTTTTAATAATACAGTGTCAATCTACCATTAAATGACAAACATCGTTTTTAAATAATAGAAATATAATATTATGAAAGAATATTTGATAATTTCAAGATGTCGGGCTCTATTTTGTTTTGTAAGATTATGAAATAAACAATCAATTACTTTTCTAAACACAAAAACAAAACAATTTTTAAAAAACCATTTTCCAAAATTCAAATTTAAAAAAAATTTTCCAAAATTTAAATTTGAAAAATTTTATAAAAGTAAAGCCTACTAAAATTTCGTAATAATGTTACAAAAATCGAAATTTCAGGCACCAAATACTTATTTAATAAAAATATAATATTTACAATATGAAATAGAAACTGTTTGAAAAATATACTTAACCAACTATAAAATTCCTCCTAGATATTTTTTTATAATATATATTTGCAATAATAAAGAACTTCCAATAAAGGAAGCTACCGCTTTCTGCAAAAGGTGCATAACTATGATTTTGTAAGCAACTCTAAAGTCCTACCTGATTCAAAATCTCACATATACATACACATAAATATAAAGATATAACTTGTTTTTATAACCAACTAAAAATTGGGATTTTGGTATTTTGGAATTTTGTAATTTGCAATTTGGGATTTTGAGATTTTGGGATTTTTTTTTGGGATTTCGTGGCGCTCCCTAATCTTAATCCTACTTAATTAATGCCGAAAATAAGGACCTGTCATTGGACGTGCCAATATATGATAAAATCGAAAACGTACTATTGAATATTTTAAAAATTGTTAAGTATTTTTCTAAATTTAAAAATTTAAAGGACTTTTATACTACATAATAAAATCCTAAAAAATCCTAAACGTAGAGATATCAGTTTAACATAAACGAAGGACTTCAACTCTTAGGTAAACCCTTCAATCCTTGCATAATAAATTTGCAACATTTTTAGGTAAAACCAATTATATTGAAATAACATTTAAAGTCACTTATTCATTTAACAATTTAAAACTAATATAAAATTTTAATTCACATTTTTACTTATTTGTCAAAATTTTCAAATAAAAAAATTTAAAGGGCTTAGTTTTTTTAAGCTTTGTAAAAATTCAAATTTTTTTAACTGAAAAAAAAAAGTTTTATTAATATTAAAGTATAAAATATAAAATTTTATACGCCATTGGTTTTAAATTTAAAAATATAATACAATATAGATAGTATTTACAATATCACTGCATTTTTTTGTCTTTAAAACTGTTCAAATGGAAATTTTAATAATAATTTTTATATGATGAAAAGTTCAGTCAAAACTTTTTTGTTTTTTTTTTTTTTGAGAGGTCATTAAACAAAAAAATTTAATATAATTTTTAGGTTTTCCATTTTTTTTGAATGTCCAGTTTCCAGAATTCAGAAAAAAAATTTATTAAATTTCACGGAAATTTAAATTTTTTATTTTATTATATGTTATTCACAATCACTTTTTTTTATTATTTTGACAAAATATTTTATTAAAACAAAGAAAAAAAACGGATGAAACCATCGAAACCAAAATATTGGGAACCTATTTTTATATACATAAAAACAAAATATGTATAAATAATACACATTATATAAAAAAATAATAAATACATAATCGTAAAAAAAAAAAAGGGAATTTATTTTACAGTCACTGAATTTTCATTCGATTTTTTTTTCTGATATTTTTGAAACAGGATAACAGGATAATGTTTGCAACTATTCACAATAAAAAATGATTTATAGGAAAAAAATTATCATTAATATTTGGGAAAATTGAAGTGACCAGACGTTATTTACTTTTAAAATACAATAAGATATTTTTTGAGGTATTTTATGGTGCTATTGTGATTAACAACACTTTCTAGTTGGGTTGTTTATTACACAACACAACCTATTAAACAACACAACCAAATTTTCTATTGTGAATAACAACTTTAGCTGTTGTAAAGGGGTTGTATATCATAAAAGTGCTGCCATTGGGTTGCAATATTAATTCTTCAAACTGTTTTGAAAACCGTAACTCTTATTTTATTCCTAAATAAATATTTTTAATAAGAATGCAATTTTTTAAATTAAAATATGCTTATATATACCTCTCCTTTCCATTCATTTTAAAATTTTTAATTGATAAAACTATTTTACTTTAAAAATAAAACTGTACAGAATATCAATATTCCGTTAACATAACATAACAAAGATATTTTTAAAAGGGAAAATTCTTTTTTGATGCAAAACCTATACTAGATAAGGAAAAAACTATTTTTTATTAGCTACTTTCTCTCTTTTACAACTTAACAGTATGTACAGACAATATGTCTGAATGTGTTGTCATTTTTAAGTTGTCTCAAACAACATAATTGTAAAGTGTTGTCATTGACAATAACTATAATTGAACACAACTCAACACAAAAAATATTTTGTATAATTTTGACAGATAATTAGGTTGTGTTTTCAATCATAGTAGAGAATCACTGACAACCTTTTTTTAGGTTGTATTGTAAATCACAATAGCACCCTTAATTTTTTTTTTGGAAATTCTATAAATTTGGTTTCAGATGTAAATCATAAAATACTTTATATTTAACTGTTCCACTGTTGGGCTAATAAACCCTGTCTGTATTATTGGTAAATGTTGGAACAGGGGAAACTTATTGTATTCTTATTTTTATTGATTTAAATGAATTCCACATACAGTTTAAACATGAGATAGGGCCTAAACTTGACATATAAAAACGACTTAGATTCAGTGGGTAAATTTAAAAATTGTAATGGTTACATATTTGAATTATAAAATATTTCTGTATCTGCGTGTTATATTATTCAATTAAATTATTTTTTTATACTGTTACATTAATGTATTTTTTATTAAAAAATATATAAAAATTAGCAATGGCGAATGACAGCTGAGTGAAATCGAAAATCAAATAAAAGTTTTTTATTTTTACTGAGTTTCGAACCCGGTCTTCTCAAATTAGAGACCTGCACTTACTTAATTTTTAAATTCACAAAAATTTATTTTAACTTAAGGTTTTCGGCCTTAATAAAGATGTTATACTCAATCTATCACACTTTCTCTCTCTAATGACTGTTCCACCCAGTGCTTGAATATAAATAGCAGATAGAAATGAAATGGAAGATTAGAACAAAAGTTTGAAAAGTTGCTGTTATACTAATGATAGATTAAGTGTAACATCTTTATTAGGCCGAAAACCTTAACTAAAAATAAATTTTAGTGAATTTAAAAATTAAGTAAGTGCAAGGCTCTAATTTCGATAATTTTTATTTATATCTGACAACTCTTTATTCATTATAGAACAAAATGCAATGAAATTTTTAAATTTTATTTTTAAGAAAAGTATGAAAAGTTATCAAAAGAAAAAAAGAATATTAAATAAAGAGTAAAGAAGCTTGAATCAATAATTTTAATATTAAAAAAAAATTAAATTTGAAAAACGAGACAAATTTTATAACGATTTTTTTATATTGGTAAAATATTATATATTAAAAACTCATTATTACAGTAATGGCAATTTATAGTCAAAAAATAATGTGACAATTTAATATTTGAATTATTACAAAATAACACAATTTTAGGGTTTTTGAAAACTTCAACATAAGTAACTTTTTATCTATTATACAAAACGCTTGTCGCTTCGTATCTTGCTTTTCGGTACCGGATTTATCCGATTGACATCGAACTTGATAGAACAATTTATCTAACACTGAAATAGATCGACGACTTTTTTTTCCTTTAACATGTTTCGGCACAAACAGTTTTAAGAGTAATGGTTCATGATACTAATGTACAAAATTTTCCTATTGCTTAACTGCTTTACAGTATAAAATAATCTATGACTTGTTCCAGAAAGTACTAAGAAATCTGAAGTATGTTAACCCCTTTTGGTGCAACGTTTGTTGAACAAGAGTTTCGTAAGAAAACATGTTTTTCAAATTTTGTAAAGGACTTCAAGTCAAAAAAGATAACTTTTTTATTTTAAAAACAGTGTTCCCAGTGCAATGCCTTTGATCTAGTAAAATATATTCTCTTGGACAATGATAATTTAACAATTTCTTTTCCTTAACCACAAAATTACTCGTCCTCTATTGTATATTTTAGCAAATTTAACTTTTCTCAATTTTTTTTTCCATATTTATTCCAATAAAAAATTAATCAGACAATACTTATAACCAAAAGTGGAAAGAGTGAATAAAAGCTAACGAGCGAAAATGGAAGGATATGATATATAGAGAACAAAAAAATAAATTAAATAACAATTTTTTACTTTAAGTTTGATTGAATTTAATAATTTAGTATATATAAGCCTTAAACTTTTCTATTTTTTTTTTATTTTCAGTACTTTGAAACTTTTTTTTATAAATTTATATTTATATTTAAAAAAAACTTTTTTTTTTGTTAAAATAAGCCATTATTTATTCATTGAGTTTTTTTTTTTTTATCTACTGATGATACAAGTTTAAAGATGGCAGATTCAATCTATTTTTAAAATTGTTCACATAGATAGACAAATTGAAAAAAAATGATAAATTGTATACTTTGTATTTATGAATACATTGTAAGAGAATGTTTGACCAAGTATTGGTTCGAGTTTGCAGTAATGGGGTATTCTACTAGTATAAGCCCAGTAAAAGTTAGACCTTAAAAGTTAAATATTTAGTCGAATATTTATTAAATTTAATAATAGAATTTTGTTATGGCGAGATTTCTAAAAAGTCGAATTTAAAAAACGGGGTTTAGAAATTTGGGAAGCACTGCTCCCCTCATATAAAAATCGTACTTACAATGAAAAAACTAGTTTATTTTTTTATCTATTTGATTATAATCTATTAAAATATTTTAAAGATCATGTCAAATTGTATATGAGTAACTAATATTTAAGTAAGAATTGAAATTTTATATTCTGATCGGATAGAATTTAGAAGCATGACAAGTTAAAAAAAATGAAATCATGTGGTTTTTTATCAAAAAAACGTTGCCAAGCTGTTTATCATGAGCCCAAGCCTATCTTTAAATTTAGGTATCAAAAGTATGACTTACGAATTTGTTCTCAATAAGTTGATTATCAATTACAACGCATTACAGATTGATTATATAGACTAGGGTTTACATAAATGAACTGATGACTTTGAAATTCCTTTTATTTCCTACGTTTTTGTCTATATCTTATTATACTTCTTAAATTATTTTAAGAAATTTCTGATTGATTCTGATCTGAAGACAGTTTCTGATTGATATTTTGTGATAAGCCTTTTAATCTTTCTAATATGCATTTAAAAACATGTTTGAAAGTTTTTTTTTTTTAATTTTAAAACAAACAAATTCACTTTTATTTCAAAAAAGCTAAATTCAACGTCATTATTATTTAAAATAACCTTAAAGAATGCTACAGGATAATTGATAATTGATTTCTCCTCCCTATATCTATTCTTCTTTCCGTCTATGTTTTTAACCCCATCCCTGACATTCATAGCTCTGCTAATCATATGTAGAAAAATATAGGAAAAAAAAATGTTATAAGAGACATTCACCTTTAAATTTAGTCACGTGTTATTGATTTTTTCATACATACATAATAACATACACAAATACATAACTAATATGAATTTATATCCTTATTATGAATTAAATTGTTATATATATGTATATATTTTTAATATTATAAAAATACAAACACATACAAATAGAAAAGAAAATACACAATTGATAGACTGGGAAATAAAATTGAAAGAAACTTTGTAAGAAAATGGAAGAAAATTGAATCAAAACGCCAAGACTGTTGATGCTATAGTCGAATCCTTATTTTGTGAATGGATGAAGGAAATTTTTTTTTTAATGTTTTAAAAGAAAATGTATGGAAAAACTTTTAAATAACGACAGGTAGTACAGGTGGGAAAAAAAATTACGGCAAAAAACTATAAAAAGGAATAAATAAATGATAAAAAAAAACCAAATCGAAATTAAGGAAAGAAAATATTGAAAATAGAAATGAATATCATTTCCCTTTTTATTTTATTTCGATTCGTTTTTTCATTTTTCTTTTTAAATCCTATTTTACGGCGGATGAATAGGGAAATTTCCGTTATTTTATAGATTTTTCGTGTGTGGATGTAAAGGTAAAAGAAAATATTAAAAAAAAAAAAAAAACAAATTCCACGATTTTCATTTCATTTTCAATAAATCAATATTCGTATAATATATAAAGTGTTAGAAATCTTAGAATATATAATCAATTCCATTTAATTTTTTTTTGGAAATGTGTCTTAAAATTTAACACTATTGACATTTTCGAATTGATTTATATATTCTGTATTTCAAAGTTTTTTTTTATTTAATACTTCTTAAAAGGTTTTTAGTAAATTTAAAAAATTCTAAAACGAAAATACAAGACAAAATTAGAATGAGTTTTCAATTCTATTTCAGGAATTTTTTTAATTTTATTGTAATTGTTAGGTTATAATTTCTAAGTGGCTAGGTTTCAAAAAATAATTTGACTATAGAGAAGGAAGGTTTTCTATCAGTCACTAATAATCAAGTATAATAATTTTAGTTATGTGTTTACATTAGGAATACAAATTTAAAATCAAAAGTTTCGGAGTATAACTTATTTCGGAATATTGCTTAGGAACTTTATTCGGTATCAACTTTAAAAACTTTTGCGCTGGAACTGTGTCCACAAAATCGCTAAAAAACATAGGTTCCTTTTGAAATAATAATATTTCTCAAAAATTTTAAGAATTTTTACCACCTTTTTTTAAAAATTTAATAAGATTTTTACTTTTTCAGTTTAAAAAACGGTTTTCTCATGTTGGTAATATTGAAAAAATTTGAAATGTTGGAGATGCTGGATATGTTGTTAGTATCTATGATGATTATTAAGAACGGTTCAAGTTTTGTTTTAATATTGATTTGTTCCGCACTACTGGTTTATATACTCTTTTCACATGAACTTGATCCTTTTTTAAATTACCTAATTTAGTCCATTTTTAAATGAAATTGATCTTTTTCCAAATTAAATTCGTAATAGTCGTCGTAATAGTTCTCTAAATTCTGTAATAGAGATTTCCCTAAAAAAGGAAAGAAAATTAAGATAGGTTCCAAAAACAGCCAAGTAAATTTTTAAGGCGCTATTGTTTTTTTAGAGTAGAGTTATGTATTGTTAGAGTAGAGTTATGTATATGGGTTCAATTATAAAATTTGTGTACCTTTTTTCAAATATGTTGATCCGGCTACTGGATCATAAGAAAAGGGTCTAATTAACAACAAACCAATTAAATTTGAAAATTTTTAACTATTTTTAATTGAAAAAAGAATAAATTCATTTGAAAAGTGACAAATGTCATATGAATCACGTTTAAGTGGAGAGACAACGTATGATTTTTTTAAATTTTTCTAATTTCTAGGTTGTTTTTTTTAAATTTTCAAATTTCAAAGATTTATTTCTAAGATTTGTTTAAATTTTGACTGTTTTTAATTTCTACCGGTAGCGAGTTGAAAAAATTTTATGGCACTGCATTTTAGACTTTTTTGCTTCAATGTTGTTTTTGCTTTCGGAATTTCGATATTTTTTCTGTTTCTGGTTAGATAGTTATGAACATTCTCCCTTTGTTTTGAAGTTTAAGTTTTGACTTAATATTATTATTCAGGATATTATACATGTTTTTACATTTTTCAAAGTAAATTAGCGCTTAAAATTACCATTTAAATAGCACAGCAATCTTTTAAATAATAATCAAAACTAAGAATTCTGAGCTACTTAAGTATTAATTAAATGCCAAAAAACTAAAATCAATAAAATTTAAATACTAAATTTAATTTTGACATATTGAATTATACAAATTTTCATTGAAATTTAAACTAAAAACCCAATTACAAGCAGACACGTATTAACAAATAAGTATTAACACGGAAGTTATCAAAGAAATAGATATATCATTTATTTATGTAGGTATCATTTATTCAGATATATCAATCCCCATGTTCTACATTATTTTAATATTTCCAAAGTTTACTAATCCAACCCTTTCTTCATTCTACCTAGAAGACCTTCATTTTATAAATAATTTATTTATTATAAAACTCAGAATCACTGACATGAAAACAATTTTAATATTTGCATTATATATTTAAATAAATTTTAATTTAATTTTTTATTTAGTTCATGGTAAAAAACTATTCAAGGATTTGAAAACTTTTTACACTATAAAAGTACACTACACTTTTAGTGTTTCCTTCTTTAAACAAAAAAAAAAAAAAAAAAAAACAAATAACTACATACATATACACATGCAAATGTCATTTATTTTCTTACTTCATAAAAATTTATTTTGATTTCCGATCCGATTTCAAATGAACATGCAATGTTTAAGTTGATAAGTTTTAACTTGATAAGTATAGAAAAATTTACTAATCATGGAAAAGTATGAATTTGACATATTTTCCGTTACTTTTTTTTTTAAAAGCAAATGTTCTCAATTAATTTCCGGTATGAAATTCATTTTTTTTTTAAACTTTTTAATTTATTTAAGAAAAAAAAATGTATAAAGTTCTTTTTTAACTTCTTTAAATGTTTAACAATAAATTTTCCTTGATTTTATTTTGTTCTTGTGTTTTTTTTTTTTTTAATTTTCTTTACACTTTAAATCAATAAAACCGTGATGAAAATTGTGTTAAGAAGTAAAATAAAAATAAAAATAAAAAATGAAAAATCGAAAAATGAAAAAAAAAAACTTTTACTTTTATTGAAAGTTACTCTTAACTCCCAGTTCAATCAAATATGGCCTATTTTTCTATTACCACTTCCGTTTTTCAATTTACTCAAACAACAAATTCTTTTTTTTCCTCGAAATTATTTTTTTTTTTTTTTTAATTTTAAAGTGACTAGAATACAAGTATAAAAATGCGGTACATGTTTTATATGAAAATTTTGATTTAAGTTTTGAAAATAGATTTTAAGTATTTTGGGATCTTCAAAGAAAAGATAATTCTAATTGAATTGTAATATTTTTGTTTTATGTGCTGATTGTTAAGTGGTAGATTAATAAATGATGAACCATAGGTTCAAGCTGGAACGAGAGCGATAGTTTAAATCATTATATAATAATAAATTAAATAGCATCGATCATAAAGACATCTTCAAGGTTTATCTCACGTGGAATACCTTAGATTGCACGGATTCTGATTAATATATAATTTTATGATATGCTAGGACATCATATCTATGCGTCTTGTTTTAATTCTAAATAATTAATTTCGTTTTTTGTAAGTGCTTAAATGTAAATAAAATCTTAAAATTTTCGATATGTTCTAATAACTCACATATGAAGTTCTGAACATTTAATTTAAGTATTAGAAAAAATCGAAAATTAAGATAAGAGTTTTCCAGACAATTCCAACATTACAAAAGGCAACTGATGAGTCTAGTAGTATTTGAAAGACGAAACACTCCATATATTTTTAATGTCTAAATACAATTGTATTTATTTTAATATTGTAATAATTTGTGCAGATGTTCATATTTATTAATTAATTTATTTATTTATTTAACTCTACCATATACGATGTGATAAGTGAGTGAGTCCAGATTTTCTTTTCAGGTGTGGAAGTTCAGATAAGTTTTTTTGCTTTTATAGAGCTCGACGCATCCCAATTTGTGCTTTTTGTTTTAAAATTTATTAGTAAGACTTGGGATTTGCCATACAAATTGGCATTTATTAAAATTATCAGATTGAAGAGAAAATTTACATTAAAAAGATTAACAGTTATATTTATAGTTTTAAAAATGCACAACACATATACAGTTTTAATGCATATATACAAAACTTAAAAGGAAATAGCTTGAACGGTTTTAATAAAGAGCAAATGTTACAAAAAAAAAATTTAAAACAGGTGTTGTTCCATAATGGATTAAAGAATCCTTTCCATGTTTAAGTAAACAGCTGGAATCCTAAATTTCCACACTAATTCTGTTGGTTTAAAGCCATATAACTACAAAAAGTTCAAGTAAAAAGTTAGAACTATTAGACAAGAGAACCGCAAAATAAAATAATATTTAATCTATTCGAGGCCTGGTTGAAGATTCCTAGGAAATTTGGCGTCAATGGATGTAATATAACGTTTTTGATGTGTTTATAATACAAATGGTCACTCTAATCAAAGCTTTTAACAGAAACCGAAAGAAATAAAATTGTACTCTTATTTTATATTTCATTACATTTTTTTTTGTTTTATTCAATTATTGATGAACAATTCATTCCGTCCCTCGTTTGTTGTTTTTATTCATTGAAAGTCATTGTAGTGCTGCTGCTGTGTATTGTTGTGGTTTAAAAAATGGTATATAATTGTTGAAATGAAGTGGAAGTTACGTACTATAAAAAGGTCTATGAGTGTTATAAATAAAAAAAAAAACACAATTCCTGTAAATTTATTCCTTTCTACCATTTATAACCATTCAACCAATCTAATATTGTTCATTTATTTGCTCTCAATTGAAAATTTCCTTATTTTTTTCCACTATTACCACTAGGTTTAGTACCAATTTTTATTTGTACAGGTATTATTCATTACATCCAATAAGTTATCAATTTTGGTTGTATGGACTTTGTCAGTATGGATGGATTTATATACGCAATAGTGTACACTGTACACAATGAACTTACACGCAATTCAATAGATTTTCCTGTCCTAGTCTCTCCCCCCTTAATAAATGAAAAATAATTCCTTTATAAACGCATTAAAGTGCAAAAGAAAATTATAAGTAATTTAGAAAGTCTTGAATAAGGCAACACATTGTGCTTAAAGGACGTATTAAATGAACCGTATAGGATATAATTAAGGATGGAAGAAAACCCATTGAAGGAAACCCGGAATAAAAACAAAAGAATCAGTAAAGTATAAAGTAAAAAAAAAATCAATAAGGAATGAATAAAATGAAAGTTCCTTTTATCCTTAAATCGTTGTGTAATGGAAACGCTTGGTTTTCTAATCATCCAAAAAAAAATAACAGAGAAATATACAATGTAAGAAAGAATAAGAAAATTTGAGATTGAGAAAAATGCCATGTGATGGATGATTCGATTTTTTTTTTTTTTTTTTTTTTTTGAGTTTTGTTTTAAAGATTCGTGTAAGAAATGTGTTCATGTTTAGACGAACTCTGAAACTCTTCCAAGAAACAAAAGAAAAGTGGTTTTAAAATTTTCCTTATATTTATCTATATTCATGTTGTGGTTGTTGGTAAAATGTTTCAAGCCACAAATCATTTTGTTGCTTCCATTAATAAACGTATAGTACTAGTACACCTTCTTGTATTCTTTGTATATGTTGTGTGTTTTGTGTTAATGTTTTGTTAATGGTAAAGCTTTTAAAATGAATTGTATTCGCATTCTTGAATAACAATCTTTCATTTTGATTATTGTTGTATTTTGTACTGTTTGTGTTCAGATGATGTCCCATTGCAATATGGTTGTTGTATATGTTGTGTTGTTTGAAATAAAGTTTTAACATGGAATACGAAAGAAATAAAATTAATCGAAAAATTTGATCGTAAAAAATTATTAGAATAAAATATATTATTAGAACATTAATAATTACTAAAACTCAAGCAATGCTTATTTTAAGCCAAGGAGCCTCGGTGGTGTAGTAGGAAAACATTTGGCTTATTGTCCAAGGGATGCTAGGGGAATGCTTCACTTCCTTATCATTTTGTTTGAGGTAAGCAACTGTTTATAAATGAATAAGAAAATAAATATTTTCAGTCGTTAAATGCATACATACCTATAAATATAATTTGATATGATAGAAAGCAGTATTCAATCTCCAAGTATCATTAATATAATTTCTTCTTTCGACTGCAGCCATTATACATACAAAATCAAGCAGTTTGAGTGGTTACTCCACTATTCTAATTTCGGAATGAAATTATTTAAGTGAATAGAAGCATCATACTGCCAAAGGGTCAGGCGTATCGTTTGTGGCCTTAAAAATATTTCAATCTCCCTTCAATCAGTGATCAATGCTGTAATTTACTTTTGTAATTGTCTGTTTCAAAGCATAGACGACTTGAATGACTGGAGTCTAATTTAAAAATATTTCTATGTATATTAAATCTCTGAGCCCGAGCTTACGGGGATTCTACGAGGATATTAATTCAGATTTAAATTGAATTGATTTTGACCGTTTCTTTGGAATGCACATTGGCACATGAAAGGCAATCCGTAATACTTGTTTTTCTGTTGAAGACTCCGTAGAAAACCAATTTAAAGAAAAACATACTTTAACTACATTTGAAAATTTATCAAAATTTGTAGAATAAACTTTTAGAAATGATGTCAGTTTTCCTTTGAATCCATTTTTTCATTTTTTCTATTTTAAGAAAAATTAATAATCTGCTTTAAATGAGACAATGGATCGAACGCATTTAACTAAACTTGATCTTAGAACTCGACTTAACAAACGAAAATTATACTTGAACTTGTACTTTAGTTCGGAAAAATGTAGTTTCAGTTCAAATTCATTTTTATGTATTCGGACAGATGATATTTGTTCAGAAATTAAATTTTTAAAATTTTTGAAAGCCACCTATTGGAGGTGGGGGTAGTTTGTATAGGTAGTGTGCAACTTAACACTCCAAAACTACAACCCTTTTTAAACTAAACTTTAGGTTGAAACCTGTGATACACATGCACAGTGTTTAGATTTCGAGGATAGAGATGTGAAAGAGTTTTAGGGAATCGGAATTGGGAAATATGGGATTCTGAGATTATGGAGGATGGGGAAAATTAGATTGGATTTTTGGAAAAACATCAATTTATGTTTTTCTTAAACTTTTCTAAATCGTACACGAATGTATAAAAAACTTGCTTCCTACTTCAGCTTATATATATAAGTTTCAAGTGTTTCGAAATTTGTTAATACACAATCTTACCACCCTGTAATATGTAAATAAATTACATTTAAATGTTTTAAAAGTAAAAAAATGAAAATTTAAATTAAGAAAATATATAAATTTTCACATATTTTCATGTAAAAAGTTTATTTTAACTAACTAAAAATGTTTTTAATATATAAGTATACGTTAATATCAAGTCTTTGTTTAATTTTGAAAGAAAACAATAACAAAAAAATAAAAGAAAATTACTTAAGATTTACATTCGCAATTTTCTTTTACAAGGAAAACGAAGGAAAACAAAAAAACAATAAATAAAAGAAAAACACATTTGTTTATGTTACATTTTCAATTTTGATTTTTTCTCATATTTCACGGTAGGTGTCTTTAAAGTTATTTATATGGGTTCTCCCTAAAGTCTAAAGGTAAATAAATGTATTGTATATCTTATATTTCAGGTTTTTTGTATTTTTCAAAATAAATTTACCTGTTAATAAGTTTTTTTTTTTATTTATTTCCTTTTTTTTTATTTTGTACTTCTTGGATATTCTTTAATGTTTCTCTCACAGATTTTTTTTCATTAAAATTAATTTCGAAATTCTCTTTAACAATTTATATATATATATATATATTAAAAATTTTTTCACCTGTACTTTTTCCTTATAACTTTGTTTGTTAATTTTTATTTACCTGGAAAGAAAAAAATAAAAAAATTAAATATTAGACAGGATGAAGATAAAAACAAACAAATATATTGTATGTATATGGATTTATGGTAAATGTAAGGATATACAGAGAGAAGAGTGCATGTATGGAAAGTCTCAAGTAGGATCTTTACCTTGGTATTTTTTTTTTATTGTAAATTTTGTAGATGATGTACTTAATAACGGTATATAGTGTTGAATTCTCAAAAAAAAAATGTAGATTTCTATATATTCTATATATATATTGGCTTTTTGAACAGGTGAAATAAAAATTAATAACAAAAACTAAGAAGAATTAAAATTAATATACTCTTTTCACATGAACTTGGCCCTTTTTCTAATCGGTCTTTTTAATAAGTTCTATTTGTTGGGATCCAGTAGCCGGATCAATATGTTTAATAAGAGTTATTCAGTGATTTAATAGTAGGTCCTAAAATTCGATAAGCCTAAAAATTTATGGACCTCAAAAATTTAACTGCCATTTTTTGACACTTATCTTAACTCTATTCCCTTTTTTAAAGTTTCGATTATGCAAATAATTGCGGACTAGGCTTTTAAAACAAGTAAGTTCGACTTCTGGGCCGTAGTTTCGATTAAGTATTGGGGACTAGATTTTTTAAATCAAGTAAGTTGGACTTATTAATAATTTCTCTCAAAAATTTGGTACTTATCTTAACTATCTTAACTTTATTCCAATTTTTGGTTTCAATTATGTAGATTAGAGATTCGAGTTCCAATTCTGGGTCCTAGTTTCGTTAATAAAATTGAGGATAAAAGTTTTTCAAATTAAGTAAGTTCGACTTATGAGTTACAAGATACGGAAAAGACCAAAAAAAAAGGGTCAAATTCTCTTTGCAAAAAAACCAATTTCATTTGAAAATTTGCAATCAATTTAATTTGAAAAAAAAAAACTAAATTGATTTTGGAAAATAGACAAATTTCATTTGAAAATGAATCAAGTTTATGTGAAAAGAGTACATATAAAGTAGATCTGTATAATTCTAGAGTACCAACTACCCACTTGGTATTACAATTCATATATAATATATATTTAGTATAAAAAATTTATTAAGTTAATTAATCAAAAAAAACCTCAAAAATTAATTTTGTAGAAGAATTTGATTAATTGTAATTACGTAGGTTTTCTTGATTATTTATAACATTATATTAAAAAAAATTGTCGTATATCTTTTGTAATAAGTTTTCGTTAAATTGAATTTTGTTCAATTATATTTTATTTTATGATGTTCATTATTATTTTGTTTCTTATTTTTAGATTTTTTAGTGACCAATTAGATATCAAACACCATTAATTTTAATACAATTTTTTGGAAATTTTAATATATATATATATACATATATATATATATATAAGTTTTATGTTTGTAATGGATTTGGGAACTTGGAAAGAAGTGGGTTTCGAATTAATTTTCATTGTTAATTAAAATGGTAAAAATTAATTAGGCTCTCGTAATGACGCAAATGAATCTGATATTTTTATATCTAATTTATAAAATAACTAATTAATTATTAACTTAAAAACATAAGATCGTTTATATTTTAAAACAGAGATCTAAGAAATTCAATGACATTTTAAGGTATATGTGTTGCGAACTGTCAAAAATTACGATAACGATGTTGAAATAATATAAGTAGGCACCACTAAACGCTTAGTATTTAATTTTTTTAACGCAAAATAACAAATGTCAAAATTTTTAATTCGAGCATGACATTTGTCAAAATTGCAAAAGCAATTGCCAGAATTAGCGAGTATTGTAAATATTGGTAATAAAGTAAATGTTCAAATATATGACAAGTGCAAACATTATTTATTTTAAAAAAAATATACAAAAGTTTAAAACAAATCTCAATAATAACAGTAAATTAAAACAGCAAATTAAAGTTTAGTTAGCGCTTAAAAAATTGTTTAAAATTAACTAAAAAAAAATTCTGACAATTAAAAATAATATTATGACATTTTCAAATTTCATTTAATGTCACCCACTTAACCAACCTAAAGCATCGAACTTTGTATAACTTCTTGTTAAGTTAGCATTCCAAAATCAAAAGACTTATTCATACTTAAAATATCATTTTTTATTAATGTGACAGTTAAATTACAATACTTGCATATACTGGTTTACTGACTTAGGTTTAATTATCTTTGTGTATTTATCTTTCGTCAACTATTTACTTAATAGTTTATATAAAATATAATTTGAAATAACGTCCTTATTTAGGTACGATTTGCGCCAAAA
This sequence comes from Dolichopus griseipennis, assembly GCA_963082915.1. Classification (NCBI taxonomy): domain Eukaryota; kingdom Metazoa; phylum Arthropoda; class Insecta; order Diptera; family Dolichopodidae; genus Dolichopus; species Dolichopus griseipennis. The sequence goes on from OY720443.1 coordinate 25,070,686, forward strand.
TTCTAAACTTGCAACATAATTAGAAAAAAATAACGTCTACAAACTTTGGCTAACTAAAATTATTCATTTATAGTAAAACTAACGCGAATTAACGCGAATTAGCATAAAACGCTTTCAAGAATCAATACTTGACTTTATTATTTTACGAGCCAAAAACTTATTGTTATTACAAAATATATTTTGCATAATAGAATAATATTAAACATTTTAAAAATATTTCATCTCATAAATTTCACAAGTCATTTAAATAAAATTTCAAGGGCGCCTGAAAATATGTTAAAAAAAAAGCACCTTATACAAAAAAACACATTAAAATAATTAAATAATTTTTTTAATGGTTTTATATATGTACGAGTATATATCATATTTTCAAGGAAATCTCATAACGGAAATTTCTATATTAAGATAAAATTTTACGATTAGTAGTATTAGTGGTATATATATATACAAACATATATCCTTGAAAAATATTTTTAAAAATTAATAATTCATCATCATCATAGCTGGCTCGGCGATCCAAAATGAATCTTGGCCTCCCCTAGAAAATTTCTCCATTGCTCTCTGTCTCTAGCTATCATCCGCCAATTTCTCGCGTTTATACTCGTTGCACTTTTTTCAACGTTGTCAATCCACCTTAGCTTTGGACGACCTATGTCTCTTCTACCTTCTGGTCCATTTATAAATGTTTTGTACGTAGATCTGTCACGATTCATTCTTATTACATGACCGGCCCATTTAAGTTGCTGTATTTTTATCCGACTACTCAATGGTGGTTCTTTAAACTCCTCAAAACATTCGTTATTGTAACGCAATCTAAATGAGCCATCTTCATCTCTAATTGGACCAAGAATGCGTCGGAGTATTTTACGTTCAAAAACATCAATTCTATTTTCATCTTGTTTTCTCACTGCCCAAGTTTCTGAGCTGTACATAAATACTGGTACAACCAGTGTTTTGTATAGCCTAAACTTTGATGTTTTTGATAGTAAGTTTGAGCCAAAAACTTTGTATAGTGAAGCAAACATTTTGTTTGCAGCTTTAATACGCTCATCAATTTCTAATTTACAGTCGTTTGTTTTATTCACTGTTGAGCCAAGGTATTTGAAATGATTTACTGATTCGAAATTGTGGTTACTAATGGTGATATTTTGTCTATTTGCAATTCTAGAATTACTCATATATTTGGTTTTTGTCTCGTTAATGTTTAATCCAAAATTTTTTGCAGATTCTTCAAATCTATGAAAATTTTCTTCCAGGATTTGCATATTTCTTGCCAGTAGATCAATGTCATCTGCAAAACCTAATAATTGCGATGATTTATTCCAAATTGTACCTTTTGTTTCAAGTCCTGCATCACGTATAATTTTTTCTAGTGCAAAATTAAACAATGTTGGTGACAAAACATCGCCTTGTCTTACACCAGTATGAGTTTCAAAACAGTCTGAAAGATCACCTTGCACTCTTACATAGTTTTTTGCTCCATTTGTAGCCATTTTCGATAGAGCAACTAGTTTTTCAGGTACACCGAAAAGTCTCATGGCATTCCATAGCATATTTCTATTTACTGAATCAAATGCTTGTTTAAAATCGACAAATAAATGATGCATATCACGGTTATATTCATTACTTTTTTCTATTATTTGTCTCAACGTAAATATCTGATCAATTGTAGATTTTCCTGATGTGAAACCTGCTTGGTAATCTCCAATTATTTCTTTTGAATAGATTTTTAATCTATCATTTAAAATATTGGCAAATACTTTATATGTTACACTTAATAAAGTAATACCTCTATAATTTGTACACATAAGTTTGTTTCCTTTTTTATGTAGTGGAATTACTATTCCATATCTCCATTCATGTGGCATTTGTTCTTTTTGCCAAATACATGTTATTAATTTATAAATCTCTCCGCATAATGCATTTCCACCATTTTTTAATAACTCAGCTTGAATACCATCAATACCACATGCTCTGTTGTTTTTTAACTTTAGAATACTCTGAGACACTTCTTCTTCACTAGGCTCTTCAATATATGGTTCTGCAGTATGGATTTCAACATTTTCATCTTCATTAGTACTACTGTCAGTTATTGGGTTTAGTAGTTCTTTAAAGTACTCTGCCCATCTTTTTATCACCATTGATTTTTCTTGAATTAGATCACCGTTTTTATCTCTGCATGCGCGAATTGTAGGGTTAAAATCATTCGTAACACATTTTATTTCTTTGTAGAATTTTCTAGCATCATTTATCTGCCTAAAGTTTTCTACATTTCCTAATTTTTTCTCTAAAAAAACTCTTTTCTTTTTTCTAAATAGATTTTGTGCTATATTTCTTTTACTTCTATATGTTTCTTGATTTGCTCTTGTGTTAATTTGTAGTACCTTCTTTCTTGCTTCATTTTTTTCATCATTCACTCTCTGGCATTCTGCATCCCACCAACCATTTCTCTGTGTTCTTCTACCTGTATCAAGGATTCCTTGTGCTGCTACGTTGATTGCATTTTTTATTTTAATCCATTGTGTTTCAATATCATGATTTTCATTTTCAGCTGTATTAGTTTCTTCTAAACTTTGTCCAATTCGATGTATGAATTCTATTTTTATTTCCTCATCTTTCAATTTGTTTATGTCCCATTTCTTATTTGAATGTCTTTTCACCTTCCTTTCAGTTGATATTCGCGCTTTAAATTTTGCACCAACAAGAAAATGATCTGTATCACAGCACGCACCACGATAACTTCTAACATCTTCAATATTGTTTCTATGTCTAGAATCAATTAGTATGTGGTCTATTTGATTAGCATAATTTCCATTTGGAGCTTTCCATGTCTGTTTGTGCACGTTTTTATGTTCGAACGTTGTACTACTAATAGTTAATCTTCGATATTGTGCAAGGTCTACTACACGATTTCCATTATTATTTGATTCACTATGTAGACTATGTGGTGTTTCCTGTGTTTTACCTATTTTTGCATTAAAATCTCCAGCAATTAGTTTTATATCGTTTTTGGGCAGTTCATCATACAATTTATTTAACTCATTGTAAAATATATCTTTCTCTTCTTCATCCTTATCTTCGGTTGGGGCATGAATACAAATCATTGCTACATTAAAAAATTTAGTTTTCAATCTTAATGCACATAGTCTTTCATTTTTTGCTTTAAAATCAATAACAACATGATTTATATCTTTTTCGACAATGAATCCCGTTCCAAACATATGGATTTTATTTTTATTACCACTGGAGTATACAACATGATTACCAGAAGTGAAAATACTTTCATCTAACCATCTTGTTTCTTGCACGGCAGTAATCTGCATTCTATACTTCTGTAATACTTGAGTTAAATTTTTTAAAGCACCACTTTTGTATAAGCTTAACACATTCCACGTTCCTATTCGTAGTGTCAAATCGTTGTCCTTTTTCTTAGCTAGGGTCGTTTTCCGTTTATTCAGCATTATCCGAGGCGTTTTCTGGGGTCCCGATACAACTCTGTTTTCCGAGGTAAGATTGTAAGCCTTACGCTCAACCCCCTACCAGGAGGACCAGCTCTAAGTATTATACCCCTATAGAGAGGGTGGCCCAGTTATACCCCCAGGCACTGGGTTTTCTTTTACTGAGGATCGGTCTAGGTCTTAATAATTCATAACGACTTTTAAATTAAAGAATATCTGGTTTTAAATAAATTTAAAGTTTAAAATTCAAATACGTTATTTATTTAATCTTTATAATATTTTTATAGCTATATCACTGCTGCAGTGTTGTCACTCTAATACAATTGAAATAGATCTGGTACTTTTTAAAGTGAAATTATTTTTAGTACGTATTCCATAATTTCTACTACTATTTATTATTTTAATTAATTAAAGTTAAAATAATTAGCATTTTATATTACATTATGTAAAGAAATAAAAATACGTTTTGATTTCTCATAATATACCTTACTTAAATATTAAGACGTACGCGAAATTTCATGCGGATCTCAAGTATCCATTTTTCATCTTATAATGGAATTTCCATTCTATGAAAATGATAAAAAGGAGCTAAATATGCAATGAAGGCTCTTATAGGTAATAAAAAACTAATCAATAAATATTTCGATGATAACATTGTTCAGTTTTTGGATAAGGCCAAACCAGTAAGGAATTCTTTCGTACAGCGTAGCTTTACCGGAACGAAAATTTTCTGATTTGAATCTTATTAAAACTAATTTGCAAAACCGTCTAAATAATAAAACTGCTGGAAGTTTGTCATGTTTTGAAAAGAGTTGGATTATGATGTATCAGAATGTTGTTTATAAAGATTAAGTAAAATGGTGTTTAAAAAGTAAAATTAAAATAAAATTGACCAAAAAACGACTAGAACGCATATATTTTTTAAAGTTATTAATTTTAAATTTTTAGTATGTATATGTAATATACGGATATACATACTCATATTTTTCTTTAAATCTACTTCGAAAAATTTTGCGGAAAGTGACAACACTGCTGCTGGTTATATATCTTATATTATTACATTATTTTCTTTTTATATATTCATCGAGTAGGATTTGGAATTTATAGCGAATTTGTATAATTTTTATTTAGTATGCAACAGCATGTCAATGGAGATGGGTTGATGTCGCTGTCTTTAATGAAAGTTTTTGCTTTAAAGTTTAATTTATGAATGAAAAATAAAAATTAGTCCATATTCTTCTTTAGATAACATTCCAAATTATCCTTTTTTAAATTTAAAAGGTTAACCCTTTCTGGGTGCTTGCCTGATAATAAATTTTAAATTAATTATCAGACAATTTATTAGAATCAATAGTAAATAAAGTTTATAACAACGAATTTATTATATAATTAATTTAAAGATTCAGGATTATAAAATATTTCTGAATAATTTTAAAATTTTATAAATTGATTTGAATAAAACTTCTATAAAGGTAAAAATATAATAAATTCAAATTAATAAATTGTGATTACCTTTAATTTTTATCGGAGTATTGAATTTTTTAGTTTTATGAATTATGGACATATGTTTTTAAGTTGAATTAATGTGTATGATGTGTGTTGAATTATATTCGCAATTTAAAACAACTTTTTCGACGAAACTATGAACATAATTTAAGAAAAATTAATTTAAAGTATCATTTTGATTCTTTGGAATTGAATGGTGTTTGCAAGTGCATTACACTGCTATATAGATTGCTGCAGTAATTTACTGGGCAGTAATTGAAGGAATTAGTTTTCTGTTTTGACCAAGTGAGGCTTTTGGGTTACTATCAAAAGCTTGTATTTCTCCATTTCTCTTGACTGTTTTTTCATTTGCCTGTATTATTATTTGCTTGTATTTTTATTTGCCTTTTTACATATACATACAGATTTAGTAACCAACTATAAAAGTTTTCCTAACTTAGCATGTCACATTTTGTATGTCACTATTGAAGGCAAATAACCCTATTTTTACCAAATACAGACAATTGAAATAAAAGCAAAAGAAATACAGTAAAATGATCAGAAATACAGGCAACTAATACTACGGTACGGGCAAATGAAATACAATCATATGACAGGCTCCCTTAGCTTATCTATCTCATATTTTTTATTAAGATAATGAAATAATTTGAGACACTGTGTATATGTCTTTTAAACCGGTGTTCGTTTTTCTAAATTTTACTGTTTTAAAATCATGAGCTTATGACGGCATATGAATTATGAAAAAAATACATATTCTCAATTAAATACATTTCTTATATATTGGTTTTCAACTTTAATTCCAATACTTTTTACTAATTAGCTAGAGGTTTATACGAATTTATATTTCAATATAAAGTTCCCCCTATCTTGAAAAGTGGAATGTTCTCAGGTAAGTGCCTAGTTATCTTCCTGCAACTATAACCATAGATAACAGTGCAGTTAATTCATTATAATCCGTGTATCTATCCTGAAAACAAATCACAATCACAATTGAAGAATATTTAATTCACATTTTTCGAAATAATAAAAATTAAAATAAAATTTATAAAATTTCAATTCAAAAATTATATTTTCATATGAAATTGTCAGATCATAAATATTTGATTACGTTAATATTTAAATAAAATTCAGAACCCATAATTAAGGCAATTGAATGTCAGAAAATATACATTTGAATTGATTCTGATTAAGAGCTAAAATATTTATATATATATTGAATTTTAATAAGTTTCATAAATGAAAATTTATAGACGGTTCTTAATAGATATGCAAGCAAAATGAATAGAAGACATACCGTAATTTCCTACAACTATGTACCACTTTTGGTATATTTTGTAAAATATTTCAGAAAGTTAAATCTGTAGAAAACCCTTTCTTTGGCTTTGAATAATTTAATATTTAACTGAACTAAATCCGCGAGAACAGCTTTCTAACGCATAATTTGCAACAAATAGAAGGTAAAATATAGTGGTACATTGTTGTATTCTAAGTTGCGCAACTATAGTCCAACTATGGTACATTGTTGTATTCAGAGTTACTATTAGTTCATCCATGTATTTTCAATACTGGACCATAGTTGTGTTTGCAAATTTTGTATGAATACATTAAATTAATAATTTTAGCAGTAATACTACTTTTCACTAAAAATTAAAAACAACAAAAACTGTGAATTTCAAAATTTTGATTTTTGTCTTTTTTGCTCGTAATTGAAATTCTAACTAAAAATAAATCAATACAAACTAAACTGCAGTTTATTAGAAAACCAAAAATGTCATAATTAGTAAAAATTACGCTCCTACTTAAGTTTGGATTAAATTTTTTATTTTTAAGTTTTTTGGACCATAGTTGTAGTGCTGTACCATAGTTGTAGGAATTTACGGTACATATCCGTTTAGAGCATCCGAGAATTTATGAAATGAAAATATTTTCATAAGAAAATTAATTCTATCTATTTTATTTAATTCTACCTATTTTACCTCCATTTAATTAATATTTGATTGTTTCATTTAGAATTGAATGAATAGATGAAGTTTTATTTAAAATTGCATTTTCCGTGACAAGTTTTCATCTTTTTTTTTTTTTTGAAAATTGAAAAGTTTAAATACAGAGAAAGAAATTAATTCTCTTCTATTTCTTTTTAACAAATGAAATATAAATTCTAAAATATTTAAATAATAAATTAACTCCTTTAGCTAAAAAATTTTAGATTTAAAATAGTTTGATTAAAAATTTGGAAACTTTTTTTTTGATTAAAAATATTCAAAAAATGATCAATGAAAACTATAACACACGACTTTTCCCTTACATTTAACTGGATTTAAAATTTTTACAAGCTTTAAATGTCGTCCTAAGTCTAGACTTTAATATTAAACAAATTTTGTACCTTATGATATTGGTAAAAATTTGATAAAAAATCGGAATTTTGAAAATAATGCAAATTCTTACCAACTTTTCATTAAAAATTTTTGAAAATTTCAAAAACTAAAAATTGCATATTTTTAGGATCCCTCAACTTTTTTTATGTTTTTTAAATGTTAATTGATTTCTTTAGACTTTAGGGGAATTTATTAGCATCTCTTCAGGAAATTTTAAATAAAAAACGAATGAAATGTCTAGTTAAAAAATATTAAATGTTAAAAATATGCATATATGCGCCTAAAAATATGCAATTAAGAATATCTTAGTTTAAAAAAATTGACATCAAGCCATCGCGATTCTTAAATACTAAATTTTTAATTTTAATAAAAAGGCCTTAATTGTATTTTTTGCCCCAAAAATTCACTTTACAATGCAACTATTCTAAATCATAAATTTTTCATTTAAATTTAAATTTTATCTCAAAAATATATATTTTCACTTTAAAACAAACTATAATTTTCAATAATTAAGTACCTTTCTAATTTATGGTGTAAAATCAAAATTTTACAATAAATTTCCATGTTAATTCCATTTTTTCAATAAATTGAATCCTAAAAAAAAATTAAAAAAAAAACACCTATAATTAACCAAAATCCTCTTATATATATCGGAAGAATCATATAAAAACACCGAAACCAAGCAACTTTTAAAATGTTATATGCATTATACATACTTATAATTTACAGATACATACAGAATATGTATTTATAAATTTTACTTTGATTTTAAACACATAAAGACCATAATTTAACAAAAAAACAGAACCTAAAAAAAAACAACCTAAAACAGAAGCCTATTATAACCTAAAAAAAATATTTTATTCTTTGTTTTATCGGGTAATTTCCAGACAATTGCCATATTATCAATACCCTTTCAATAATGATGAATTTAATAAAATCAACATAGCTTCTCAGGTACATATCAATATGTACGTAAATATACTCTTTTCACATGGAATTGGTCCTTTTCAAATAATTTTAGTATCGTTTTAGTAATTAATTGGCAAATCAAACCCGTCGTTTTTTAATTAGCCAAGTTTCGTGAGATCAAGCTGCCAGATTAATACATTGGAAAAAAGACACTTACCTATTTTGCAGTAGAACCCAATTGATTAAAAAAAATCTACTCTTTAGCCCGCTCTAAAAAATAGTTCCCACCGTTTTCTTCCCTTTCCCAGCTTCTATACTACAGAATTGGTCGTATCTTGGGTTACAGCAGCCGAATCAACTTATTGGGAAAAAGGAACTTAAATGCTATCAGAAAAATTAAAACAAAATTCTACTTTTAAGCCCTTCTTAAAAACTAACCCCCACCAGAAAAGGAAACCCTTTTTCAGTTTCTATACTACCAAATTGAAAACTAGGTTTTTCAAATTATGCCACTTTGACTCATGACTTTAAGATACGGGGGCATATTTAAAAAAAAAACAAAGCCTCCAAAGTAGTAATTATTGGCAAATCAAACCCGTCGTTTTTTAATTAGCCAAGTTTCGTGATTAATTTAAAAATAAATCAAATTTCATATGAAAGGACCAAATTCATGTGAAAAGAGTGTATATAATAACTGTTGAAAAAAAGCTTCCAAAAACTTTCCAATATGAATGAGTGAGGCATATGAACTCTATTCCAAACAATACATTAATTTTACAAATAAATGAATTCAATGGTTTTTTTTTTTTTTTTTTTTGTATATTAACTTTAACTTACCTGTCTGCACAGGTATTTCTCATTATAAAAACACCTATGGGATTCATTCAATATTATTTTTTTTTTTTGTATTTTATTTTAGAATATATAGGAATATACAAAATGTACATATATAAGTATGCATATATATAATATATTATATATATACTAAAAATAATCTAACATAGGGGTTATACATATATATAAAATTTATAACGGTAAATTGGTTATAGATGGTAAAAAGTTACCATTTACCAACAACAACAATAACAAAGAATAATAATAATGCAAAAAAAAAAATAACTGTAAAAAAACAAAAACTGGCCATTAATAACTCACACAAGGTAATCAATAGGAATACATGGTATTCTGATACCAATGAAAATAAACTACAAAAAAAAAAGTACTTTTGTTTTTACCTAGATTTTGTTTTTTTTTAGTTCTTCAAATACGGTAAAAAAGGAAAATTATAACGGATAACAATAAACAGGAGAGAAAAAAATATCAGGTTTTTTTTAGAAAGGATACCCTATAGAAACATAAATTTTCATCATAATATTATTCAAAAAAAAAGTTCAAAGCATGTGGAAAGTATCTTTTTTGAAAGTATAATGAAATAAGGTGTGTGTATTAAATATATGTATACAACATATGTGTACGTGTGTGTGTGTGAACAGAGAATATGATGAATATTTAGTATATTTGTTTGAAAATTTAGACAATATTTAAAGTATCTATAGATATAATATAGATAATATTAAAGTGTCTCAATAGACTATAGAATATTACAAGTAATGTGTGCTTGCAATGCAAGCGTTCAAACAGATTGGAAAAAAGGCGGTCTATTATAGTTAGGCGGTGATCTGAGCCCGCATGGTTTCAAAACAAAAGATATATCAATAAATTTCATATTTAGGGATTGTAGCGCCAAATCAAGGTGGCCTGACACTCATGGTTAATAATATAATTAAATACAGGTATAAATATTGGAATCCCCATAAAACTTGAAAAGGACTATAACAGATCCTTTGGAAAAATTTCTTAATTTTTTACATATGATTATACACAGTGCTCTAAACAGTATGGCAAAACCCAATAAGTTTCTAGCGCAACTAGAGGTGTATGTACTTAAAACGAATGTTTCAATTTTAGATACAAACTGGTTTTACGCATTCGGTATAGGAAAAGTTTTATATACAAATAATCTGCAATATCAAAGTGTCTTTAGATATAAATATAATACAACACATTTACATATAATGTAAAATTCATCCTTTTGTAATCTATAATGAATAATATAACGAGTGTGTAGAGGAAAAAATAAAAGGGTATGTGGTATGTGGTTATCAAATATAGAAGAAAAGTATAGACAAAAACCTGAATTCAATTCTATTTTTTGATTGATTATTTTTACTTCTACATATATACTTGTGAATTCTCAATGGATTTTTATGTAATTTGAAAAATATGTAACTTAACTAGTATAAGTAAATATATGTATATGTAAAAAAAAGGAATTCTATCTTTATTTTAAGAATAAATTAAGTTGATACTTATAAAATATAATTTTTCTAATAAATTATTCTGTTTTTTTTGGGTTTCAATCGATTAGACCTAATTTTCGAAAACTGGAATATTGTATTTCTTGTATATCTAAATTGCGACTTTCGAAGCCAGCTTTAAATAGATTTTATATTTTTGAGCTGACGGAAAGTAATAGGCGATTCAGCCATCAATGGAAATTTGAAACCTTCATGGTATATAAGGAATTTTTTAAAATAAAAAATAAGGTAAGTTTAATTTTAGTGTAAAATATGGTGCTGGGTCAGAACTCCCAGGGACATAAGTCCCTTTACAAGTGGGTCATAAGTCCCTTTAGAGAATTTTACATATTTAAAATTATAGTTGTTTTCTTAATTTTGAAAAAAGGGAATACTCTGATTTCGAATCCAGCCCGGAAATGTGTACCCATCACTGATATTATATAATTAAAATCAATATTTTTTTTAATTTTACTAATAATTTTTAAGCTAAGAACTGTATAAGGTCGTTATGACCTACTACGCTGAGTCAAAACTGAGTTCTGATCCTGCACCTTAAAATATTGAACTGATTGTGCACCCAGATTTACAATTCAGTCAGTAATTTTTAATTAAATATTTCTGATGGTTAAGATCCTTAGCAATATATTATCGCTTACATTCAAAATTATAAAATGAGAAGGTATTTGACAAATGAAACAAATGAAGAGGGATATCGTGTTTGAATCCGAACTTATTAAAGTACATCAAAAATGCAAAATTTTGTTTTTGCGAATTTCGAAATATTTTAGCAATGGCAACTTTCGAATATAGGGATTTAGAGATGTTAGGATTATGAAAATTCGGTATTTTGAAAAATACTTAACGAAATTATACAATGCCCTCCCTTTATGTCTTTTCTCTTGCCAAATTTTTATATCCTGCATTTAAAAATAATTAAAAAATATTAAAGGTTTAGGAATGGGGTTATATTAACTTTGTAACGGCGTTAGTAACCACTGAAACTTAGATATGGACAACTTAGATATGGAAAAGTATGCATTTTTTGATTAGCGTTGCCTCTAGTGACGAATTAACGATCCTTAAAGCCTTTGATCGAACAAAGGCCAAAGGAGCAAATTTTTGAAACCAATATAGAAGCTTTAAATTTGGTATAAGGGTATGTTCCTCCATATTCCTGTTGTATCTCTGAAAATTTCCCTAGATTTCCCTTGTAAATTTAAGATCAATTGGAGTGCTGGTTCGGAACTACCCACACACTTAACAAAACATAAAAAAGCTTATATTAAAAATTATTAATATAATAATTTGAAATCAAGATAGATAGAAAGTCGTTTTTCCACTAATTCTTTTGTGTTCCTAAAATTTGGGATGAATTTGAATTGTTGTTGGGTACCATTCCCATACCTACCAAGACTTAAAAGAACTTCTTCAAAATTAATAAAGATTGTAACTTGAAATTTGTACAAGAGTAGTTTTAAGTGTTCCTTTATGTTTCTGAAATTTGCGACGAACGAAAGTACTAGTTTGAAGAGCTGCTAAAATTGATAAATGTCCGAAATTAAAATTTGGTAGAAGGTGATTCCGTTCGGTTTTCTTAATGTTGCTGAAATCTAAGATGACTTGAAGTGTAGGTTTGTGTCATGCTTCTCTCAACAGTTATAAAAATTTATGTTTTTTTTCTTTAAATTCTTTTAAAAGTAACTTACGGATTTAAATTCAAGACCTCCGGGTGCCTTTCTCGTATATGATTGCAATTCTAAAGAGTTCTTAAAGAATCCCTTTTTTTAATTTTGTACTCAAAATTTAAATTTCCATTTTTGAAGTGCAAGAATTTCATATACAATTTCCATTTATACTAAAATTTACAATTTTATGATTAAAATGCTTTGTGGTTAAAAGAAAACTTGATGATTAGTGAAATTTATTTTATCTTTCATTAAAGGAAAGGGTCTTTATTTTTTTATTATTATTTTAGGGCTACTAATTTTTAATAACTAAAATAGCGAAAAAGTTTATAACAAGTGCGAAAATAATGTAAAAAATGGCGCCGGTTTACTGAATTGTGATTACATTTATATATAAATATTATATAAGAAAACATTAACCATATACACACAAGTATGTAAATAAAAGTCATCTACATATATCATGTGCGTTTTTTTAATTCAGTTTTTACATATATTATATATATGTATGTAATGATCTAAAGACTAAGTAGATGATGACAAAATAACAAAGAGAAAAAAAATTTGAACGGTTTTTTTTTCAATATGAATGAATTCCATGAAGTTTATAATTTTGTAATGCTTTCTTTTTCTTTTAATATTCGTTCAAATATGTGTGTGTGTTTTTTTTTAAACAAAATTGACTTGGATGAAAAAAAACTTTTGTTTTTTTCTTTTTTAACCATTATTCTTCAAGTTCTGCTTATGACTGGAAGGAAAATTTGTTTTATTTTTTTGTTTTTCACATATGTGAAATAAACAGGGTGTTCCGCAAAAGAGTACTTGATGTATAAGCTTTCCAAAAACACTTTCACGGTTTTAAAAAAATTGCATACTTTTAGGCGCTACATTAAAAATCAAACTTAAGGATAGGGCCTTGGAAACAAATGTACAGTTTCATTTTCAGGATGTGGATTAAGAAAAGAAATTAAGGAATTAGAATTGAGAAAAAAGGATTTATGTGTAGGAAAAATGGGAAAATTTGAAGGGATATTAAGGAGAAAGATGTTAATTTTCAACTTAAATTTAACCAAGTCGTACACATATGAATTATCAATTTTAGATTAATATGGAATAGAATTTGACTCCATAATCTCGATGTTCACAATTCCGATAAATCGTGTTGCAATGACATATCCATCAAAATCTCGACAATTCAGCAGTGCAGAAGTTTCACTTTAGAAAACTTTGAATGGAGGCAATTTTTTGCAGAACACTCTGTATATCTACTATAATACACATATGTTATATTTTATATATTTATGTATATATATATATACTCTTTAATCATATATTACATAAGAATAGAAAGTGAATAGAATATTGCTCTTCCTTGTGGTAATGGTTATTATAAAAAAAGAGACAACAATATATAGTTTACAGAGTAAGTGAAAAAAAAGGTTTGTATAAAATAACTTTATTCTTTTGTATACAAAAGCAAAATGATATGAAATTGTTCTACAATTACAATGATAGGCATTGTAATTCCAGAATACTATTATGAGAGAATCAAGAATTGAGAGGTCAAAATTAAAATAAGTAGTTTTTAAAAATTTGTTCATAAAATTTTTCAAATTTTTTAACTTTTAACTTTCTTTTTGATTATAAAAACGAGTATGTGCCAAAAAACCCAATTAATTTTTTGAAAGTTGTATCCAATTGTATTTTGCACCGCAATGGGTTAATAGAATACATTAGGATAAATCGCTTTTAGTTTGTAGAAAAAAAAATTCAAAAACGTTCTTTTAGTCTAAGCAGTTTTGTAATAAATTAGACACAATTCGTATATACAAAATAACATTTATATACCAATCGTCGGGCTGCAAAGGGTTAATTAATTTCCAATATGTTTTTACAATTCTAAGCTGTCAAAGTGCTACATATAATACAAACGAGTAAAATCAATCGACCAACCCGATTATGATTGGCCAAATCTCTTGTATTGACTTACCCCTTAAGTGTTGTTATAATGTTTTTATCAAGTTATAAGTACTGTCTAATATGCATCTCAACCACCGGATGCTGATTCATTTTTTAAATTAAAAGAACGAAACTTTGAAAATAAGAAAATTTGACTCAAAAATTTAATTAAGTAAAACTCGGAAGTATTGAATGGTAAATCACTTCGGAGGCCGAGTCTTGATATATAGCTGACGTTTTTTTCTAAAAATCAACTGGTATTCGTATAGTTATACTTAAAAAATTCTTCTGTTTTAATAATCCAGCGTCCGATTACAAGGAAACAGCTAATACAATCCCTTAGAGTGGAACTAGATATATAAGATATAAGCGGAATTTAGTAAATATAACTGGGACCATAAAATAGAGAGACGCTCTTTATGGAGCTATGCACTTAAGAAGTAGTAGAAAAATACGCAATCAAGGATTCAAATATCTTTAGAATTACTTTATTCCAAAATTGTAATTCTTAAACAATTTCTATATCACAGTATTGCCATACTAACACATTTATTACCATACAAACAATTATGTATAAAGAAAACCAAAAATAAAGGAATTCTTTTTATTTTGTGTTTACTAAATTAGAAAGATTTTGAAAAAAAATAGGAAAAGAACTCAAGTACTGTGTAGAAAAAAAATATATTAATTCACATAGGAAAAATAGAAAAATATTATACATATATATTTTATGCATATGTATATATATATACTAGAACATTTATATAATAACAGAATGATTTAAAGAAATATATATTTTATTATAAAAAAAAACAAGAAAAACAAGAGAAGAAAACAAAAAAATATAATTTTCTTTTTATATTCACTAAAAACATAAAAGGACGAAAAAAAAAACAAAAAACCAAAAAAAAAACTCAAAAAACCCTGTCTAAAAATAAAATTTTCTATTTCGGAGAATCTTAAAACTCTTGAACACTCTGATAATATTTTAATAAAACTTTGTGACTTTAATTAAAGTTAATTCAGATTTTTTTTTTCAATTTTGCTTATTTGCAGTTAGAACACAAACCCAGTGGAGTGTAGACAGAAGATGTATGATACTAGACATGGCCTGGAGTTAAGTTAGAATGACAATAAAACAAAAAAACAAAAAAATTTAAAGGAACGAAAGGATGTAAACGAAAACGCAACTGAGAAAAATGAATTTAGACAGGATGTAAGAAAGACTTTTTTGAAAATAACTGAATTTTTTTTTGTCTCACATCTTTTCTTTTAATTTATTAAAAAAAGTTATAAATGCACATAAATTAAATAAATTAAAATTATAATAATTAAATTATATTTTTTTATTATAATTTCAAAACCTGTTAGAAAAAAAAAGGTAACCAAATTTTTGAAATTTATTTAATTACTTATTTAATAACAAACTTAAATATTTGAAAGTAATTTGTAGTTAATAATTTTAGTTACAAAATTTTGCATAATTTCAGGCGCAAACAAAGATAAGACCCTAAAATTATTATGTACGGTGTTTTAGACAATTAAAAACTTAAAAACTATTATAAAACATGAAAAAAATACAATTATAACAAATCATTTAAGAATCCATCCATGTATAAATTTCATATTTTTATATTAAGTTAATTATACTTTTTGCATAATTTAAGGGGCCTCCACAAGGTAAAGAAGCAATAGGAGCACTCGGAAATTCTATAAAACGCACGAGTTAAAACAAATTAAAAATTAATTTGGATCATCAGTTTAAATATTGATGCTTCGTCCCTTGGTTTAAACCCTTGGTATTAATATTTTAAGTTATATGTAAATTGCAGTTGTATTAGAGAAAATTGTTATTTGAAATTATTGATTTTTTTTTTATACGAAGGGCTTTGCCTTGGATACAAATTTAAAAAAAAAAAGAAAACATAAATATGCAATTTAAAAAAAAAATGTCATAGTTGTAACAGGGCATAAAGATCATTTTAAAATAATATTAGTTTTTCTATATTTATTTAATTTTAAACTAATTTCAATTTCGTCAATTTTTTTCATATAAAAATTTGATTTTCTTTAAAATTCTATTTAATTTAAAAAGAATCAATTCTTTCTAGACCATTTGCACATCCAAATCCAAAATATTTTCAATTTTATAAAAACTCAATAAATTTTACATTTGAAAAACATTAAAATACTTTCAATTTTCTTAAAATTTAATTAATTTGTAAAAAAAAATAGAAAATCCATTTAGAAAAATATTTTCGTTCTTTCTTCAATTTTTTACAACAATTAATTTTAACAAAAGAGTCTGTAATATCTTCGTTCTGTATAGACTACATTTATTTCAATCATCAATTTAAGTGTTGCTGTAAAACTTTTGATTAATTGATGATATAATACAATTTGATATCATTTCAATATATTGTTCTCTGTCTATTAAAAGTATATCTTTCGCCAAATCCGGCCAACACACAAGAGTCATGAACTTCGTAAAATGGTTTGAGAAGTTGAAAACGAAATTAAATGTTTTTAATTGTAATTTGGTGATTCGGTGTTTTTATTTGGAAAAAAGAGGATATCGTAAAGAAATTGACATCCAGAGTAAGCAATCCTTTATTTTAAATCAAGTGCAATAATTCTTATTTCGTTTCAAGCTTAATTTCATATAATAATAAAATAAAAAAATAAATGAAACTTGTCAAAATATATACAATTTGACACGACGCTAGATAATTAAGCGATGCGATTATTAACTATTTTTAAAATTTAGAATAGCTTTAAAATTTGAAAAAAAATGTTAAATGTCAAAAAACGCTGGCATCTACATTACATTGTTGACTAGGTAATGAGAGCGAAAAGAGGGCGTCATTGTAGATAGGCTATAAATAGAAGTACAGTTATCAAACTTTATAGAAATTTTAATTAATATAAGAATATAATGATAATACTAATGAGTAATAATAATACTTTTTAATAATAATACTAATAATAATAATAAAGAATACTTTTTTATTTAATCAAAGACTAACTTATATACAACAAGTACTAGTCATAAGACGTTCCAAACTACTGCCATAAAGTTAAGCGATTGCTGTAACAGTTTAATTTTACTGTTGCGAAGTTTGAAAAATTGAAAAACAAAGCAACTTTTGAACTTTGATGAAAAAATTGAAATACTTCCATAAACTAATGAAATTTTTTAATTTTTCTCATTCTATTGCAATTATTTCAATATTTCCATCGCTGTCTACCTTCAAATATCTATGACTGAGTGGAAAGATTCTGGATGCACTCATGACTTCTCTAGAATAATTCAAGAAGCTAAAAATGAAGTAAAAAGTTTTATTTAGTTTTATTTTTATTAGAAAAATTTCAATTGCAAATATTTTAAATTTTACTTTTTTTTATTTTCGAAAATTTTTGATGTAATTTTTGCTCTTTCTGTCATTGCTGTAAAATTTTTGACTTCATCTTGACTTTTTTGTGTTTTTTTTTATTTTTCTGAATTTGAAGGAAAAAGGAAGGAAAACTATTTTGAAAATTTTTACAATGTCATTTTTCTTTTTTAACCATGAAAAAAAAAAAATTTACTCTGTCGATTTTTAATCGGTTTCTTTTTCTATGTTGGGTTGGGATTTCACAGCGGGTATTAATCTATTTTCATTGCTCTGACAATTTGTTCTTTTCTTTGGTTAGAGGTTTTTTTTGGTTTTTGCTATTTTCTGACTAGTCTTGAAATTAATTTATAGTTTTTTTTTGTTCTTCTATTTATATACATTTATATTTATTTCTATATACAATTATGTATATATATATTATTATATAAATAAATCAGGGTAAAAGAGTAAATACTTTTAATTCTTTTACAAGTTCAATCAGTTTTCGAATCGTTTTTAGATTTTTCTATACTTATTTCTAAAATAAAAATATAGAAACGAATTTTTCCAATTTCGATGTCCAGTTTATTATTTGAGTAAAAATGTTAAGAGAAAATTAATTAAAATTTATGGAATAGTAATTAGTCATAAACTTTTAGTCTTCTGTAGTATATGCCCCCTGCAGTACCCTGCTCTGCAGAAATGAAACTTTTGGGAAAATGTCAATACTCGTGTGTTCTGATAGTTCTATTCAAAAATGCAATTACTTTAAATAAACTTTACTTTTATAACTAATTAAATTGTAAAATCATTGATAAATTGGAATTTGAAGTTTTTGATTCTCCAACACTAATCGGGTTTTGGTAATTTGAAAATTTTATTTATTGAAATCAAATTTACCAAATGTATGGAATAACCTTATTGACTGTTGAAACATTCAAATTACAATGTTTTAAGAGTTGGATAAAAACCCCCTTCTGCGATTGATGTGTTGTTGTGCTCAGCTTGTAAGAAAAAAAGATTTCCCTAATAAACTTTTGATTTATAGCCTTTAAGGACAACTTCGCAAGACTTTGAATTTCAAATTAACTTTGATCAAATCTTGAAATTGTACTACGTATTTATGTATAAACGCTTTGCTTGTATACAATTTCTATTATTAAGAATCCTTAGCATTATGAGAACATATGATCATGCAGACTATAATTTGATATATTAAATTAATTTAAAACTTTAAATAAATCAGCTGGAAATCAATGAAATTTATTAGAAAAAAATATTTTTACATTCAATTGTAGTTTCCAAGTAATTTAATTTTAATTTTCTCTCATTTTTGTGAATAAAATACAGTATACTTTTGATAAGTATAAAAAAAGTCTTTTGCAGTACTTGGTAATTGTACAAGATGCTCTTCCCAGTGTATTTTATTAGCGTATTTGATAACTTTTAAAAATTTATACCATTAATAAATTATGCAAAACGAATTCAAAACTTCTATAGCTTTGGAATGTTTAAATCTAAGTTTATAATTATTGACATCGATACAATGAGTTGACTAATAAATCCAGAGGCAGTAGCCAAAGGAGCATAAGGTAGAAAATTTATATATAGTTTATCGATGATCAAAGCGATGCTCCAATATAAACACCTTTATTTAAATCATGTATATAGTTTTCTACGCTATCCTCTTATCGACGCTCTTATCACTTATCGCAACTCCAACATAAACACACTCTTAGAATATTTCATAGAATGCTTAATTAAATGTTTGGTTTTTAACTTCGCTTCGCTTAATTTAATATTAATAGTAAGTATTAATCAAGTTTTAGCATTAGATATGAAATATTGAATTAAACTTATGTTAAAAAATTATAGCAAATAATAAAGAAAAAAACAAAAAAAATAGAGTGTGCTACATATCAAGAAAAAGCGATGCGAAATTACTGACGCGATGTCAATATTATTGCTTTTTCTAACATAAAATCGCTTTAACGTTTCAAAATATCATAAATTTGTAACACAACTCAAACAACGATTATCAAATTGTAAAAAGTTGTAAATAATTTTAATTAATTATTATTTTAAATCAGTTGTAATGTAAGATTACTGGGAAGAAAGCCTGTCGTACGAATAAACATTAAAGAATAAACGAAAGAAATAGTATGGTATGAGTCTAAATAACACTTAAATTAACACTTCGCTCGCTAATCATCATCAGCGGTTTGTCATTTATTATATTTAGATAGTTAGAGCAAACAATTCAATTGTCACAAAGTAATTGATATAACAGTAATATTTTTTATTTAATGCCAAGTTTGACATACAGAATGACATGTCGCTTTACATCTGACTTGAACGTTTTTTTTAGAATCATAAACTCAAAAATCATAAAACAAAATAAAATTACGAATCAATTGTAAATACCAAGCCATAATAGAAAAAATTTAATAAAAATATTTCCAATTGTTTCTCAATTTATTTTCCAAAAAAAAAAATATTTTTTATTATACAAATTCTATACTTTTTATTATATGTCTATTGTTAAAGGACGACCATTTTGTTTTTGTTTTTTTTTTTATTGAACATTTTAAGAATTTTATTTATTGAAAAACTATTAAAGAAAACAATGAAAAAACAAAATAATAAACTCAACTTTTCTTTAAGTAATTTTGAATTTAAATATTTCTGATTTTATTTTATTTAGTCTCAATTTCAAGTATGAAAAGTTTTATTATTTTCATTTTATTTTTTTTTGAATTTTTTTTCGTATCAAGTCACAAAATTACACAAAAGGGATGACTTCCATTCGAATTTTATACGACATTTATACATTGTTTTGTAGGTTTCTAAGTCAATTACGTGTACTTGGGTATAATGTTTTGATTTTTTTTTATATTTTGAGTTTAATTTTAAAGGTTACTTGATTACTTTATGCTTGTGTAATTCTTTTTATGATTTTTTTGTTAATGTTGTTGTTGTAGTTGTAAACTGACTTTTGTTATATTAAATTGACGGAAATGTTTTTCTGACTTTACTTCCGACTTTGCTTTGTTTTTAAAAATAAATTTTTTTCAATAATAAAAATTCTCCTTTCTTTGAAAATTTGAGACATTTAAGGAATTGTCAAAAGATGGATATAAGTACTTTCAATTGTAATCAGGAGTTAAAAAAAAAAAACTAAGAGTACTTCCAATTTATATTTGATTCATTAAGTAAAAAAGTTGTTTTGAAAATTGGAAAGTAATTTGAATTATTAGCATTTATTGTACAATTAAGTAAAGTAATATTAAAGTGCTGAAATTATGAAAGGTTTATAAGAATTGATTTAATAGAAAATATAGAAGCTGTGATTTAATAGAAGTAATTATTGAATCGGAATTAAAAAAAATTATTACTCATAAAATTTTGAGAAAAGTTTGCTAATATGATACTTCTGTTGGTATATATATATTCATTAATTACTTTTAGCTTTGTACTAAGGGTATTTTTAATAACTGTATACGATTGTCTAAAGTTAGATGTTTGAGTGTTGTGAAAAGCAATTAAGTTTTATAACCAACAATTGCACAAAGTTTGGTTTTTTAAATGTTAATAAGAAGGAACAACATGTTTGAACAGGAGGATACATTATATTATTATTATTATTATTAGAATTAATCTTAATGAATTCCACATATAATTCAAATATGAAATTTTTTTTTCTTTTCCACTCCTTTAAGTCTATTTATACCAGGCTGCAGTTTTATTATATATAAAAATATAACGTTATATTCACTAAACCGTTAATTACTGTCCTGTAGCTATTGTATAAAACTATAAATGTACAAATGTTAATTTTGTGCGCCATCTATTATCTTATACAAGAATTATTTATATATTTTTATTAAATCTTAGTTTTATATTACGATACAATTATATAATTTTGCGTTATTTTTTTATTAGATATCTGACCGGGTTTCGAAAAAACGACCTCCCGCATAAAAGGCCACATCTTTACCACTATGCCAATGGTCAGATAAACATGAGATAGTACTAGGCTTTATAGCATGTAAGTACAATTCTATTTTGTTATATATTGTAATAATGTTATATTTTATAATTATAAGGTATTTCTGTAATCTGTGAGTTATATGATTCAATTAAATTATTTGTTTACATTTTGCGTTGGTTATGCCGCTAATTTAAGCTTATAGTTGAGCTGAGTTCGAAACGCAGAAAAAAGTTTTTCTTTTACTTTTAACAGGAATCGAACTCGGCTTTGAAATCGACCGGCTTTTTAAAATGGTTCGTGTATCTGCTAATTTAGGTTCGAATTTAAACAAGTCTCAAACCTATGAAAATCTGATTTCGCTATCTCAGATTTAACGCCATCTACACTCTTCTGTTTTTTTTTGATTGAAAAGAGTTCATAATTTGCCAATACATTTCGTCAGTTTTAGACTTTCTGAAAATATTTTTAATTAAATTATTAATAACTAACTATATATATTAAATTCCACAATTAAATCATATTTACTTATCACTATTCGAAATTAAAACATCAAAGATTCATAATAATAATGAAATAATTATTCCAAATACTATATTAATTTTTATAAATAATCGTGTATATGTACAAATAATTACCAATAATTTTTCATATTATTCAATTTATTATTTATTGATTTATCATATTATATACTTATTCTCAGGAAAATTAAACAAAAAGTTATATTTTAATTTTTTCAAAAATTCAATTAAATATATTTTGTCACGTTCAATTATTTTAAAAAAAAAAGTTTTTCAAATTATAATTAAAAGTCTATTCAATATATAAATGATAATATAATTGTGTTTAATAATTTTTGTATATCATCCAATAGGAGGAAACGTAATACCACCTATGGCGAAGTTATTATATATTTAAAATAAATTAACAAAAACTTTTTACAAATGTATAAATGATATATATATATGTTTAATTGAATTTAAAAGAATTAAAGATAATAATTTGATTGATTGAATTCAATAAAATTTCAATTGATTATTGAATTTATAATTTATAAATTTTCACCTAGTATAGGTGTTTATAATATATAATTGCTTGTATTATTATGGTAACACATAGTGACACTAAAATCGAACTTGGTGGATGTAAAATATTAATTTAACAAATTATTTTATTTAATATTCTATTAAATAGATTAAAAAAAATTTTGAATTGAATTTGAAATTTTTTTTTAAAAAAAAGTAGTTTTTTAATAGTTTCAACAAATCTGCTTGGGCAATATTTATAGCTTAAGTAATGAGTTTCTTCTATACGCTGTGAAAAATGGAAGGTAACCGCCAATATCACCAAAAAGTTGCCGACGTATATAAACCGTTGTTTACGCCGCATCTTAAGAGTTCGTTGGCCACAAATCATTATCACCACACACCTGTTGCAAAAAAACGAAAGATGATTGAAGTCGAGATCCGGGAAAGAAAATGGCGATTGATTGAACATACCTTGAGGGAACTATAAGAAAGCATTGCAAGGTAATGTTTTGAGTGGAATCCACAAGACAGACGAAGAGTAGGTAGAACAAAGAAAACAAGGAAAAATACTGTTTTGAATGAAGCAGAAGCGAAACACAAAATGTGGTTAAAGCTAAAAGAAATTGCTATAGATCGTGAAACGTGAAGAGGATTTGTTGACGTCCTATGCCCAACCAGGGGTTCTAAGTGTGTAAGTAAATAATGAGTTTAATTAACTAGTTCTAAGTTCTAAGTTCCGCAAGGATATAGCTTCTTATATAGCTTCTTCTTTCACATAGCTTCTTCCGCGTACCCTGTTTTCAGCCGTTTGTTAAAATTCCATACCAATGTTTTATTACTTTCTTTTATTTCCTTTAAAGTTGTTCTTCTCCTGATCTCTGACAATCTATTTATTGAGCAAGGGAATTTTCTGAGGGATATGCACAACTATGTACACATTGGATGTCTGTTATACGCTTCATAAAGATCTGTTTGATGCACTTGTGTAAATATATAAATACTTTCAAAATTTTACTTCATATTATAAAATACGCTACAAGTGTATTTGACTGAATCCCATTTAAATTGAATCCTACCAAATTAAATTGAACAAGAGAATATTGCCTTTCCATTATAGGTGTGTGTATATAGCATCTTTGAGTCCAAAGAAGAGTTAAATGGTTTTTTCCAACTAGTTCAAGTAAGTAGTAGTAAATCATGCAGGCGTTAAATTGTGTGAAATTCGACTTGATAATATAATATCTCTGAATAAAATAAATATTGATTAAAAATTGATTCATTTTATCCAAACTTCACTGTAATTTTATGTTTTTAAACAATTTTTATCGAATAAATAAAATTTGTATCATTCGTATAAGATAATCGTATTTTATCTTCTTATAAAAATATTAAATAAATAACAAATCATGTAAGTATTTAAATTCATTTTTATAAACTCAGTATTTAATAGGTTTTATAATTCAGTATTAAAATGTTTTTCAGAAATTAAACAAATATGTAGTTATTATCTTTTAAATAAATAACTATCTGAATATTGTATATATTCCTTTTATTGTTCTTATTCGTAAATGTTACTATAAATTTCACAGCCTCGGTAGCGCAGTAGGTAGCGCGTAAGTCTCATAATCTTAAGGTCGTGAGTTCGATCCTCACCCGGGGCATAATTTTTTTTCAGATTTTTTTTTTTTAATGTAAAATTAATTTTTTTTTAAATTTTTAAGATTTATTTTAATTATATTTAGTATTTATTTAGATTTTATAGGGGGAAAAACATATTAATAATTCCTAAGAAAAAAGAAGAATGCAGGTATTATATAAAAAAGAGTATAATAATTTTATAGGATATTTTTATATAAATGTTGTATTGTTTAAAAATTAAAAATTTTGTTTAAATTCAATGTTTAGCATCCAATAACTTAGAACTTTATTTCAATTGTACAGTATATCAGATAAATAAATTAAGACAACGGATGAAGATACAAGTGCAAGTGCAAAGAGGGAGTTCAAACATTCTAATAACAGAAAAAAATCCAAAAGTGAAAAATCGCATGAAGAAACAATATAGTTCTGAAAAAAATTATTTTGGGAATGGCACATATTTTATCCAGCGCCTGAACATTAATAGAACATTAAGATACTACATTCCTTTGATGGATATATAAAATACTGGTAACTGAACACTTTTTATATTGATTCAGATTTGAAAAAATGTGCTCAGCAGCTATACAACTTATTTTCATCGGCAGTTAAAAAATTTAAAATTACTAATAGAATCTGGTTAAATTCCAAGTCTTCGTATAATGAATAATTATATTAGAAAGTTAAGGAATTATTTTATTAAGAAAAGATGTTAAGATAAGGATTAGAATAGGATACGCCCGATTCACTGCTACATTTTAAGGTAAAAACACAATTCCGACCACCGACAAAATATTCGCGACGAAAATTTTATAACATATGGGTTCTTATGTATTTGCAAATAATTGTGACCATCATCGCTCAACCAAATTTCTGTCGTCGTCGAAATAGGTTTATTTTCTAATTTTTTCGCTGTAGTCGATTTTGACAACATTTTTAAACGTAAAAAACAGATTTTTAAATTAGACAGAATATTTAAGCGTTTTTATTTATAAGTTTTTGTAAATAAAGAACGAGCTCTTTAATTTTAAACATTTAATAATGAGTTCAATTTTAAACTTTCAAGAATTTTTCAATAAACCCAAATTTATCTTGGGTTAAATTTACTTCATGTACCCACCATTTTCTTCTTCTACGATTTCGAATTCTTTAGACAATCAATATACCATGAATACCTTGTGAACCTTTTTTACAGTTCGTACAATTTTTAACAAATTCATTTTTAAACTTTTCATATTTTTGTTTATATTTTTCGCTTCGCTACAATTATGTTCTTCTGACCAAAAATAGTTGAGCGGAACGAATTTAGCTGGTGGTCGGCAGTCGGTGGTCGAAATTGTGTTTTTTCTTATGTGTCGGCATATTTTCTAAAATAGAACTGTCGGACACTTTTTGATGATTTACTGTTGTAGAATGGAAGGATTATTAATTGCTTCAGATTATTTTCTTTCAGATAACTTAAATTAACATAATGACATGAATTACATATTTTAGCATATGCAGGAGTTAATTTGAATTAATTTAAATTGAAAATTAGAATTCTCATGATTACAAAAATATGAAAACAGGCGGGAAATCATACAGATATTCAAAGCGAAAATTCAGTTAATGATCTAAGATCTAAGGTGATTAAAGGGTTAAAAAAAAGTTCAATCTGCCAAATTCATATTATAAGTTTTTAGAAAAAAAAAATCTCAACTTAATAATTTTGTTATTACTAAAAAATCATTAGTAAAAAGACGACTTTTCTGTCTGGGAATCTGGGAATCATTGAAGAAACTATAAAATCTCACAAGTTACTAAATTGTATCGAAAGTTTTGCGTATTGATAACTTATAGCATTGGAAATATTTTTTTGAAATATACAAAACTGAGAAGCTTTGATTTATATAAGGTTGATTGGACTGGAACTTTTATATAAGGTTGATTGCACTCTTCAATATACTCCTAAACGATTAAGTAAAAAAGTTTTTAAAAATGCACCAAATTAAAAAATTTAAATATTTTTAAATATTTATTTGTTTTAGACTATACTTCTCTTTAAACAAACTTTCTTCAATATAAGTTTTTTTTTCATAATAATTTGAAATAAAAATAAAAAAACATATATTCAAATACAGGATATAATATCCTTCCAAAAAATTTATTTTAGTTCCTTTATTTCTTAACTTCCTTTAACAAATTTTAATAACAAACGATTTCTAAATAAATAAAAACCTATAAAAATAATAAAAAAATTTTTGGAAGATAAATCAACGAAAGATCATATTATTCATGAATTTATATTTTATTTTTAAAACATATTCCTTATATGTACTTTAAAATATAAATAATAAAACTAAAATATATTATATATTTTAAAAACCAAAAAAAATTTATATATATATAATAAAATCAGTCATGTAGAAATTAAATGCAGACATTAGACATGGGCGATACTTTAAAGATACTTTGAAACAAAAAAAACTTAAAATAGACAAAACCTGAGACACAACAATCAAAATTGTATCATATAGGACATTAAAAAAGACAAAGGAATGATATTGGATACATAGTTATATACAATAAAGGGAATGAATTTCACTTATGACAACAGCAATATTTTCATTTCAATCTTATATTGTTTATATATAACTATACATAAATACATATATTTGATCAACATAAACATATAAAGAAGAGTCAAAGAATGATGAAATTGCTGCATTTAAAATTTACATTCAAGAAAAAATAGAAAATAAATATTTAAAAACAAAAGAAAAGATTGAACATAACTCTACTGTTAAACAATAAATGTACATATACATATATAATAAATATGTATTATGTACTTATATATGATCTAGCAAAAAAATATTGTTAGTATCATTTTCTGGATACTTAGGAAAATAACCAGGATATTTTTTAACAAGCATGACAATATTATTATTAGCAACAATATGAAATAGTTATATTTGACAATCATAGGATAAATGATGGATAAATTTTTTTATAATTTTATTGCATCCTTTCTTTATTCTATTTCAGATTTTGCAGTAAAGTCGTATTTGATAGGTCGTATTCATTTTGCCTAAACCTTGTCGGAAACAATCAATTTATTCAAATTCCCTTAGCAAAAGAAGTTTTTTCTAACGGTTTCATCCTAAAAATATGCAACCTTCGATTTATAATTACTTTAAGTAAATACTGTTGCACAAAATACATTTTACTAACATATGCCTGTCCAATATGGTATAATGTTAATGTTTCTGTGATGGAAAAATTAGGAATATTCGAACGCAAGTGTTTAAGAGTTTGTACAAATTATAATAGAAAACCTAACACTAATATGCACTATTATTCAAATAAATTTATATATGATAAGGCGAACATAGTTAGAATCGACAATTTTATCATTCGTCTCATACGTAACCATATTCAAAGGAGTAGTGAATCATGCGAGAACTCATTAATCTGCCATCCATGGTACGAAGATTTTGAGTACATTAAAAACTGCCTAGTTACAGGTTTTTTGCCTCCAGAAGGATTCGTGTTTTTGGACAAACATAATTATATTGAAAATAATCAAAATATTCCGATTTTATACCACTATAAAAGAAACGCGAAAATAAAACAAATACCTTTAAATTTAAATATAATAAATATTAATGACAATGAGTTGTTTAAATATGATAAGTATATTCCTGCAAAAAATAAATTAGAAATTAAAAAACCATACTTTTGGAAAAATTTAGATGTAACGTAGGTTATTGTAGGTTTAGGTATAGGTATAAGTATTAGGTTATTTTAGTTTTAAGTTTTTATAAAACATATAAATAAAAAAAATTGGTTTTTATATAAAAAAAATTTTTTCCAATAAATTCAATTATATTAATATTAAATTAAAACTAAAATATATTATGTTAAAATCAAAATATCAATATTAAAACATCAAAAGAGATTATATTAATATAGTTCTAAATAAATTGTGAGAGCTGACATATTGGTCAGCCATGTACAAATTACATTTTAGCATATAAGAATTCTTTTTAAGTTTTTGTTTTTGAATTGTAAAAAATAACATAATGAATAGAAAAATAAAACCCTAAAAAAAAAAAAAAAAAAAAAAAAAATACATTTTCTGATTTAAAAATAATAAAAGAAAAAAAACAAATAATTTTCAACTTGGAACAATTGATTTAGTAATGGTAGCAAAATAACTTTACATCACTTAATAAGTGCCATTGCATAAAATTGCATACTTTTAGTAAAATTGAAGAAAATGTTAGGATAAAATAATTACGATCTGTGAAGGCTTCGGATTCACTCTTAATCAGTTTAACAAGCAAAATGCTAATAATTATGTTCCATTGTACAAAATTGCATATTAATAGGCGAAATTCAAATTATATATTTAAATTTTTCGAAAAGCAGATTTGTGTGGAAAAAACTGTAACATTCTGATTTAATGAGCCAAATGTTTGACTACAAAACCATTTTTTCTTTTTTTTTAACGTCAATTGCATATTTTTAGGCTAAAACTAATGTTAACAAAGCTCAAAATTTTATGGGAGGTCTTTCTAGAAATTTATATGATATCGATTCAATAAGCTTAACTACTCTACTATTGTTCTATTGAATATTTTAACTTATTTCCCATTTTTCAACATTGGATTACGAACAATCACAAGGAAAGTGTCGATCCTTTTATAGATTAAAAATCATTGCACATCACATAATATAAATTTTAAAGTATATTCACACTCTACTCCAAAAAATTTCAACCTGTACGCAATCATCTTATAATTATCCTGTCATTGTGATTCTATTTAATTCAAGACAAAAGAGATCAGACGTATAATGTGTGACAAAAGATAATAAATCTTTTTTTTTAAACAAGATCCCTTATATTTTTTATGAGTACTAGAATTTGAGTTTAAAAAAGGAGAACTACAAAAAAAAAATATACATAAAAACTTGTGCAAATTTTATTTTGTAATTTTTTGGCACAAAATACAAAAATGGATAGTATCAAATATCATTAACAAAAAAATATTTGCTTGCTTGTGTACACACAGTGGACAAACAGTCAGCAGACAAGTTGCTAAAAAGTATTAAAAAAAATTTGAAAAAAAAAAAGCAAAGATACTTACGTGTACTTTTAGTGAAATGAATATGGACTCTAGTTCTTTCTATATATGTAAACGTTTGAAGAGTATTATATGAAATTTCAGATTTTTTTTCCCAATTTTAAGCTCGCCAACTCCCTCCCCTTCTTTGTTCATTGTTAATACAATAAAAAACTATAAATTTTTATTTTATCCTATAATGAAATTGTTACTCTGTAAATGAAAGAGGACATAACAATAATCATTCATAGATAAATTTTGCTGAATCAGTATTCCAAAAATCAGAATAAAATAAAAAAAAAAAAAAATTAAAAAAATCTTTTATTAGTTCAATTTGTATAGAAAAATAGAAGAAGGAGTTGTTGATATTGTTATAAATTAAATTTTTAAGGTCCCTATTTTAGTCAAATTTATTGTCAATCATTTTGTTCTAATATAATTCACTATTGAAATAGTGCAGATTTTGAAAACAAATTCTTAAATCCTTTTTAAAATTCTTCATTTCAAATGATTAAAATTGAGGACTGCTGCGACTCGGAATCATAACAGTTTTATTAGGGTTAAAACCCAATGATTTTAGCCTTAGATTTTAATATTGTTTAAAGACAGTTGTAAGTTATTGCAGAGGATTCAGATTCATATTGACATTTGTTTTTAAATTCATTTCAAAAATTGCATATTTATAGGAGAAACATTAACTTTATATTTTTTGTGAAAGAAGCATTAGGGTTAATTATAGTAAACCAATAAATGGCATTTTGAATCAAATATAGTTTAACAGCTGTTGTTCGATTGTACAAGTATTACGACTTCAGTTGTTTTTATATAGTTAAATAACCTAAAAAAATGTTAGCAAAAGCTCAGTCAGAAAAACCGTCATAATAAAATTAGATCAAATAATTTTGACACAAATTAAGTTTTATTCAAAAACTAATCGTTTCATGGCTTGCATACTAATTTGACGTAATGAAATGACATATGACAGTAATTTTGTAAACGCAAATAAATATTTAATACTTTGATATTGTTAGAAGGGAAAGAAACTTCAACCCAATTTGAGGTACAGCTTCAATAATCCTGTCATGTATGGCCTTGCGACGAGTGTCAAACTATGCATAACTTCAATATATTTTGAAATTTTGGATTGAATATAATTTTATATGATTTTTTAATTACGAATACTGTAAATTTATTTTTGCACTTTATTCACAGAAATCTTGCCACATAAAAGTTAAATTAAAAGAACACTTAATCAACACCAACACTTGTTGACAAATTTAAATGTCAATACAATTCGGATTTTGTGAAAAATTTTTAGCCGTGACAAGTCATTAGCGCGTCAAACCTATATTGAAACAATTACAATCAAAAATGTAATTTACTCGTATTTAAATATCAAAGCGACCGATTGAAACCGCATTATTTTAAGTTTCAAATACATTTTAAAAAATTTAAAATTTAAATTTTTCAAATGAAATATTTGTAGTAATGGAATGATGAGTGGTATAAATGAGTTTTATAAATAAATTTTTTTTTTAGGGTGGTAGTCTGTTACTTTTAACATTTAAGCAAATTGGTATATTACTAAAATAAGTATAAGTACTGCAATATATTAAAGATCTTGGATGTTCAAATAAAAAATTAAAAACAATTATACTACTTAACACTTCATATGCGGTGAAGTGAATGCAAAGTACCATATAAGTATAGGAAAATATTATTTGCAATAATATTCATCAAAAGCGCAAAGTAGTTTTTCTTTTGTTTCATTTTTAAATAAATATTTCGTATTCAAGTATTCTTCAATAATATAATTGTTTCGTGAAAAACTTTATATAACACATATTATATAAGCTTATTATTGACACAGTTACATAAATACTTGGTTTTAAAAATAATTGTAAGAGTAAAACCGTCAACTTTTAGTACTTATGGTAATAAATTTTAAAGAATATGAAAACTTTATTGTTTTTTTAATACTATTGTGAGGGGAGATATCAATAATAATTTTGTGCAATAATTTAAAAACAAACCTAAAGTTTCTTTTTCTTTGGAGTACTAATATCCCCTACTCAGAACGGACTCCTCTTCAACTAAAATTAAGTGCTAAGATATTTAAAATATAAGATGTCATGACTTTATCATTAATTGTGCGACTTCATCAAAATAATCATGTGTATTTCACTAAATGTTACGATCGAAATCTTCTGCAATAGGTTAGTATCCTGCTAATAATATCTCGTCATGTCGCTAAATAACGTTTTTTTGATATTCTGAAAAACGCGACTTTAAGGATTTCACACATTAAATAATAAAATCCGGTGATTATTTCAAACAATTTAGCGCTAAACGAACATCATTTTTTCTCGTTTAGCTGAAACTTTTTTGACGTTAGGCACTTGACGTCTACATTCCGTCGTTTAGTAAAATAAGCATAAATAGTAGCA
Source organism: Dolichopus griseipennis (assembly GCA_963082915.1). Lineage (NCBI taxonomy): Eukaryota > Metazoa > Arthropoda > Insecta > Diptera > Dolichopodidae > Dolichopus > Dolichopus griseipennis. The sequence continues at coordinate 25,102,524 of OY720443.1, forward strand.
AAAAGTGCATGTTATATTACTGTAGCAAAATAATTTAGCCTGTTATATTTTGTCTGAAACTGTAAGTAGAATTTCAGAAAGAAAAGCGTTTGGGGTAAACAAAACTACTTCAGATTTTCTTTGATATTAAACTTGTAATGGTTTATGTTTGAGTAGGTAATGTTGGTAAATGTACGTTTCTTATTCTTGAATGGAAGGTGAAAATTTAAAGGTATATGATTGTAGAGAGTTCTTATATACATGAATTATACAAATAAGAAACGCTAGTTTTCCTTTAAGTTCTTTTTTACCTTGTATAACGATTGAATATTAAAAAAACAAAGTTTTGTAAATTTTTTTATATTAATATTTTCCTGAGCTTTCGTTGTACTTTATTATTTTTTGCTTCTTTTAGTGTTCTTGACACTATTTTATTTTTTTGTTGACAGTTTTATGATGGTCGCTTGTCTTTTTTTTTTACATTTGTTTATAATAGTTGTAAATTTTCATTGGAAAAACGTTGAATGTTATAAGTATGTGCATATTTAACATAAATAGTAAAGAAGCCGGAAAATTTTTAACGTTTTTTTAAGAGAAATAAAAATTTATTTAATTTTTTTCCCCATATATGGGTACTGCTTCTTCTTTACAACTTTGGAATTAAATTGTATGGCTTTAAAGACATTTTATGGAATTATTTCATTTCGAAGAATATTTGCTATAATTTTTAAATGAGATTTTCTATTTTCTATGAAGGATTCAAAGTTTTGAATATGATGGGTTTTATAAATTGAATATGAAATTTTTTATAGAAATTTGAAAATTAAATATTGAAGTAAATTAAAGATATCTAAAGATAAGTATTTAAATAATTAATGAACTTTAAATTTTTTTGTACTACTAATCTCCCTCCTCGAAACTGTTGAAGCTCGGAAATGTTTTTTAAGGGTATAAAGATATTTGATATAACTTTTTGGATTAGCTGAACTTATGCGACACATATGTCCGGAAAAACCTATCCAAGTTAAAAAGATGCTTTGATTTATTTTTATTAAAAAAATAAAAATTTAGGTACAAGTATTCAATGTCAAATGCAAATTGTATTGCATTTCTCAATCATTGTAAATTTCTAAAAATTCAACGTATTAAAAGTGCAAAATTCGTTAATCGACTTTAAAAGACCTAAACTGTATTAAAAAATATTTGCAAGGCTCTATTAGAAATTTTTCAATTTTTTACACATCCGTTGACGTGTTGACGTTTTAAAAAGAGATCGTAAGTACGATAAATATTTATCACACAAATTGTACAAAAGTAATTGTAAGGTACAGACTCATAAATTTTCAAATATACGAGAGTTGTCTGAAGAGTCAGTGATAAATCCAAGAGATGGCGTTAATATTGGCAAAAAGATACGACGTTGAAAATATACGAAGGTTATCTGAAAAGTTTCAAACCTCGTACATATGTCTTCCCGAGTTGGTAAATACGAGGGTTGTCTGAAAAGTCAGTGATAAATGAAATAAAGAATTAAGTTATTGAACAGAAAACATTTTATTTTTCAACGTAGTCTCCTTTTAGCTCGATACACTTCGTCCAACGATATTCCAACTTCGTTACATTTGACTTTTCGAACAACCCTCGTATTTTATGTAGACATATGTGCCAACAACTATTATCCCATAATTATTAATTATCATTTAATGCTCTGTTTTTTAAATTCCGAAAGGCAATTTTATAATTAAATTCAGTTAGCTCTGAGACTTGCCCTCAAATGCTGTTTTTTTTTTCAATCCTAAAATACCTCTTTCAAGAGTACATTGCATTCATTAAATCGATTAATAATCCATGTTATTGATACAATTCATATAGTGAATTCCTCTTTAAAAATCTGTTTCAATAAAACTCAAAAGTCTTCTTTAGTTTATTTTTTAATTTTTTATTTCAGAATTTAGAAATTCAATTGAGTTTGTTCATAGCATAATTAGTTGATAATATAATAAATTCATGTAAATTCATTATTAAATTCATTATTGGCGAATGCCTTTAGAATGATAGCGAAAAAAAGCTATTTTGAAAAAGAAAATCAATATGGAGCGTTTCGTTCATCCAACATTATTGAACTTCTCAGTAGGTTATACTAGTCTCAGACTCCCTAGATAATTCCAAAAAAAATTTTGATATAAAGAATGCTTTATATAAAAAATTATAAACATCATCTGTGAGTTGTAATAATTAGATCAAAAACAGTTCAACTATATAATATGAACTTTATGAACCCATTTTTTTATACTACACAATAATTGAAACCAATTATTATTTAATTTACACAGTTATTTCTAGTTTATAAATCGATTATTACACCCTATCAAAAAATCTGACTGCATTTAATATTACTAATAAATTAAATTACAGTTCAAGTGTGACTTTGGAAAGTTCAAATTATTTTTTTTTTGGCAAAGACGCAACTCAGCATTAAAAAAACTCTTCAATACTAAAGATTTTATTTATTTTTTGCCCAATTTATTTTATTTCTTATATACTTTTTTGTACCAAAAAATATAGACACCCAGACAAATTAAAAAAAAATAAAAAAAAAACTTTCTTTGAAATTTTCCAAACTTAGGAAAAATTTTTTATTTTTCACTTATTTAGAAGAAAATTGGAACAAAGACATAAGATTGTTACCAACATTTTCCTTAGAAGTCTCGAAAACTAAGAATAAGTATAAATGACAGGACGACTATGTTGCATGTATGTATATACAGTATAAGATTTGTTCATTTATTAGGTATAACAATACAAATTAATGTTTTAGGTATGACTTTTGTTTAGTTTTTTGTAAAAACAAAATAAGATGACAAGACTTTTTTCAAGGTGAAATTGCAATTTTTTTCTATAAAAAAGAAAAATCCGATGACAATTCCAAAAAAAAATGTTTTTATATTTTTTGTGTAAAAAAGTTAAGTTTTCCTTTTGACTCTAAAGTTTAAAAATAAGTCAATTTGTGTGACATTCTAATGGCGTTAGGGTTAAAATAGAGAAAAATAAATTCAAATTTTTTCAAAAATATTAGTTTGACAATTCAATTAAATTAAATTTTATAAATGCTTTTTTGGTTTTTTGGAAAACTTTAGTCAGGTGTAAAATATGCCAATTGTTTGTAATTGAATTTGTGAATTTTTAACATCTGACTAATGAAAATTAAATGTCAATTGACTCATAGTTTAGTTCATTACAAGAACAGTTACTAAATTTATTATATATAGTTCATTAAAAGAACGGTTCCAACAATTGAGAAAACAGGAGTTGTTAAACATCTCAAATGTACAATCAATTGGCAGAAAAGGAATATGTTCCCAAATTTGGTTATTTAAATGAATTCTGTATTTTCAAAATTTTAAAAACTTTGCAATTTAAAAACTTTTTTCAGGTTCCTGGATTGGTTATTCAATATTGGCTTTTCTGCAACCACATTTATAAAGCACAAGCTTCCTCTCTCATTTGCTTTATGTATATACGTTCTCCCAACGTCCCCCAAAATACCTATTCATTGCCTGATAACTTTGAACCGAGACAATTTTTCTGTCACCAATATATGCCTTCTAACTCTACTCTATACTTTCCTAATAGGATGCATAATATTGCAATGATATTAGTTTTTCTTTCTGAGTGATTGTTAAACTCAATATATTCTCAATAATTTACGATACCCAAGACTCCCAAATTTCTAAAGCTTCAAGATTCAAAAATTGCTTAAACTTTGTTATTCACAATTTTTAGAGTCCACGTTTTTAATAAAATTATTTAAATTTTATAAACCTTATGAGTTCATTGATCATCTTTTTGGATACCACTTTATTTAATTTCCCTATAAAAGTGCCACCTTTTCAAGAGCCAAAGGTGCTTGGTCATAACTCCCAAGGTCATAAGTCCCTTAGGGATTAATAACTCATTTAGTGAGGCATAAGTCCCTAAGGAACTTTTGACTCACTTTAAAATATTTACGTGGGATATAAGTCTCTTCACAAGTGGGTCATAAGTTCTTTCTGGAAGTTATGACCCATTAAAGTGAATTATAACTTCCTTTAATAATTTTTTAGTTATAACATTTTATAACTAAAATTGTGTTATTGAGCGTATGTATATATAATTAATTTTGAAATTAATTTCTGAAAATGAACATATATTGAAGTTGCCCCTTTTTCCTGAGTATTTATAAATTCATGTATGCGAGGTTTTGGTTACAAAATCAAAATTGCTCTCTTTTTCAAAAAAGCCTTTCAAAATTTAGGTCATATGTAAAATTATTGTTTTTTTCTTAATTTTGGAAATAGGGAGGACCCTGATTTCGAATCCAAGTCCAAAATGTGTGCTAATTTTTATTGATATTATAGTTCAAGTATATATTAGTCCTTCACTGATTTTATATAATTAAAATTAATATTTGTTTTTTATTATAAAATAAATGAAGTTTCATTAGTAAAAAACACTCATTTATCAATAAAATTACTATTTAATTAGTGCCAAGTGCTAGATGTAATAAAGCCTTTATCATTTAAAATACTAATTTAAAAAAAAAATTATTGAATTCAAACTAAAATTTTAAAGTATTAAATTAAAAAATATTCTTTGCCACTTATCAAAAACTAAAATTTTAAAATTTTTACAGACTTTTTTCAAAAGATTTAAATCAAAAAAAAAGTACTCAAAAGTTAAAAAAACAGCCTTTTGCAGCTCATAATACTTATACAAAGGCAAAAATAAATCAAAAAGAGTTGAGAAAAAAAGCTAACATATTCAAGTAATTCTCTTTGAAGTGTATATATATATATATATACATATGTATATACACAAAGAGTCAGAGTAATTTATAATACAAAAATCAAATTGAATTAAATCGTCCAAATACAAATGATTTTCAACAACTACAGAATCTGTTACGGAATTAAAATGTTTATTGAATTAATTTATATGTTTATGTGTATGTACATATACAATAAAAAAAACTTCCTTTGAATTATTTGAATCATCCTGAAGAGTACAGAGTAAGTAGTAGTCAATAATCCTCTTGTCTACAATACATATATGTATATACATATATATATATCAAAACTTATCGGAAGAGTCATGTACTAAAATTGATTTTTTTTTACATAATTTCTAACAAATCAATTTTTATTTGAAAATCATATGAAATTTTTTCATTTTACTTATCATACGTTCTTCCTTGTTATTTTTTGATTCCTTCAAAGTCATAAGGTTTGTTTATTTGCTTGATTTTTTTAATACATATATATATATATATATTATATATTAATATATATATATATATATATAAGTAAGTAGTAAAAATAAAAATAATTATTTTCAAAAATAAGAAATAAACATTGTGAAGGACATTTCAAGGAAAAATCATTCAATTTATTCTTCCTTTTTCTGTTTCCTTTTCATTTGTTGGAATTAATAAAAAAAAAAATGAAGGAAAATAATTGAAATTTCCATTTTATTGCTCAATCATTTTTATATTTTTTTTTTTTATAACTCACGTACACATTAAAACTTAACTTTATAATGTAATCAATTGTAAATTTGAATGAAAATGTGAAAGACCATGTATGGTAGTTTTTACTTGTTTAAATAAAAATTTGAAAAATGACTGGCGATTAGTTCATTATTTCATTATTATTTGGAAATTATTCTATTTTTATATAAAAACTGACTGTTCGGCCTATCCTTTAATTTCTGATATTTACTCAGCATAGATTTTTGATATTTTAGAATTAATTCATTTGTTGGGAGCCAACGAAACAGGCTAAACAATTTTAAAAAATTTTTAAGAATTGACAAAAGCAAATGTATATACCTTCAATAAATTTAATACACAGATATTTTTTAAATTAAATTTGAACTCCTAGGACAAATTTACGTACTAAAGCTCATTACTTATTTTATAACTCCAAATTTTATTTTTTAAATTGATTAATTTTCTGTATTACCAAGAATCATTATTTGAAATTGCATACCTCTAGGGAAATAATGACTTTTCAACTTTTTCAGAAGAAACTTTTATGAATTTTCGCCTTAAATTTGGGCATTACTTAAATTTCGGAAGCTTATGACAGTCTTTCAATTATTTAATTATACAGAAATGATTAAAATTGATTTTCACTTACTGATTTCCATTATCTGGACATGACTGTGGCATCAAATGAATCACTTTCGTATTACATAAAAAATTATTACATATTTTATAACTAAAAATTTCTTTATATTACAGATAATTTCATTATCTACATTTTTAGAAATTTTTAATAAAAATTGCATACTTTTAGGGACACGAATTTATTTTTCATAATAAACAGAAATGTAATCATACTTCTACTACAATTACTTCTAGAATTGTTAATTAGTTGAATTTGCTGACAAATGAAAAATTAAATAGAAAATGTAATAAAATTACACACTTTAATTATTTTATAAATGTTTTAGAATCAACTAGTGCAGAATACTTTGCAATCTTTTAGTTATACAGAAATGATTTAAAATAAAATTTTTCCTGCTGAAGCAGATTCACTTTCGTATTTCATAAAAAATTATTATTTATTTTATACTACTAAATTCATTGTTTTTAAGATTGACTCATTTCCTATATTTCTAGTATATTTTTATAAAAATTGCATACTTTTAGGAACCAAATATTTTTTATTTATTAGGAATACTTCTACTACAATTACTTCTTCGGTTGTTTTTAAATTTTTCCTATTCTGCTGACAAATACAAAATTAAATGGGTAATGTAATGAAGTAATAAAAGTTTTATATTAAAATTAACTTAATAGTGTCTGAAAACATTGAAAAAACTTGTGGACTTATATTTAGTTTAAAATAAAAAAAACTTATGGAAAATTTAATTTAATAAATTTTTAATTAAATTATATTATGAGGAATAGTAACTTAAGAATTATATAGAGCTAAAAAAAATTAAGACAAGGTTTAAATATTTAATGCTAATTATAATTAATATAAGGTGTTTGAGGTTCCAGTCTTCAATCAAAATAATGACAGTTTTAAAGATTTGAGTTGAAAATTCAATTTTGACTCACAATTATTCAAATAATATTAAATTTTTTAATCAATTAATTTATTTCTTTATATTTCTATTCTTTGACATACTTTTCACATATTTATTATTATTTTCCTTGATATAGTTATAGAATTTCCGTGACCTTAACCAAGTTTAACCTTTTATATATATACACAAATACTAAAATATTAATTTATTGAAATTTAATTAAATTAAAAATCCAACTACACAAGAATATTCATAAAGTGTATTTTACTTATTTATATTGGTTTTTTAATAAAATTGATGATTTAAGTATTGATTTAATTTATTTTATGAATGTTATGGGAGTTTTTGTTTAATAAAAATATTATTTTTATATAAATATTATGATAACAAAAGCATTTTGCTAATAAAAATAATGAAAGAGAAAGGACAACCTTATAATATTTATGATGAGTCTTTTATTTTTTCGTTTTTGTTGTATAATTCAAGTCCTTGAATTATTTTAGTTTTCAATTCAATATAAGTGACCACCAGCAGTTGATTTTTTGTATATAGTACTATATAAAAATATTTTTAGATATTTTATATATATATTTTTTATTTAATTTATATAATATACTTCTTGTGGCACTAAGTCATCAAATAATTATTAAGTTATTATATTGATTATAAAAATAAATATTTTGAGAAATTTTAGAATTAAGTAGGATATTAAAAATGGAAATAATGTGGGTGTAAATTGAAATAGGAAACAAATTACTTTAAGAATTAATATTACTTTAAGAATTAATATTAATCTTTATATTATTATTATAATTTAAAAGGTTATAAAGTTATGTAAGAAAACGTCAAAAGAGTTTTTTTATTTAATTACTCTTGTTTAAGAATTTGACAATTTTTGACTTTAGTTTTTATAAAAACGTTGAATTAAAATCTGTTGAAGTCAACATTTGACTTTCCAAGTCAAAAAAGTTTTTTTTTTTAAGACAATTAGCACATTTCTTGAAATGACATTATACAATTACTTAATTGCAATCCTATTATTTCTAATTATTATTTAAATAACTAACATTCCTAAGAATCCTAGTCACTTTGAGGACCTTAGATTAGAAACGATTTTGTACTACAGCAATTAGCAACTTTTAATTGAAATCACTGTTTCAACAACTTTGGTAACATACTGGAAATCGTGATTTCACTTGGCTTACATATATATTATAATAATAATACAGCTCCATACCGGAACAAATCGTTAATAATACTATTGTTGTAATATGTATATTGCCAATAAAGTTATTAAGTTATTCTATAGGTGAAAAACAACCACTCGTATAAATCAGGACTTCTATCGAAAATAATTGTTGATAAAATGGTTAAAAGAATCTAAAGTTTTTCAAGAAAACGAAGAACTATTAACTTTTTTTTACAGGGGAAGTTAAAATCTTCAAAAGCAAGCCCACCTTGAAAGTTCGACTGTGTAGGAATGAGTATCTGTTGATCTCATTGTTTCACATTGGAAGACTTTAAGTGGAAACATTAATTGTTTAATTTCTTTAGAACAAATGTGAGTTCCTATAAGATATCCATTAAACAATGATTTACGACCCAATTGTACGTCTATGGCTAAGTGGAATTAGAGTTGATGTAAAATTGAGATTATGTATAAGACGAATAACTTTGTTTTGCAGTTCGTCATGATATCCCAGAAGATCAAAAGGGGCTCCAGTCATAATGTTTGCATTATAATTCACTTACTTCCGATTGAATATACGTTTTAAAGATGTTAAGGAGATCCAACGGTGAGAAATAAAATTTGCAAGGATCTAAATTTGCAAGCAAGGATACAAGAGACCCAAACATATAGCAACATCTTTAGTTAAATGAAAAATATGAATATGAGTCAAATCCAACCCTAAGAATGTTCAAGTCTACCGTATACTGCAAAGCCTTTTCTTGAACTGAAGGATTCGAGACAGTAGTTATCATTTTCCGCGAAATTAGCAGCATGGAGTTTATTTGGTGTTAAATTCAACATTATTGACTTCACTCCAATCCTGAAATTAAACTTCATCATTATTTTGTTCACTTATAGTAAATTTGTTTGTAAACGAGTTTGTTGTATTCATCTGATGATTAAAGTTACAGCGGCAAAAAATTTATACGAAGCCACAAGGTTACTGTCGTCTGCGAAACTATATATGGATTGCAATGTAAGTTTTTGAAAGCAGATCAGTTATAAATGTCAATAAGAGAATGAGAGATATTGATGTATTAATGTTTAACCTATGGTTTCTTCGGTCTTTCTGATGTATATATTTTATATTTGTAGTTAGTGTGATCTAGAGCAACACATTTGATAAACTCTTCCAGCAATTTTACGAAAAATTGATTTTCAGAAGTATTAAAAGAAAGATAATAAAATCACATTTATTTACCTAATTATTACGAGTACACTAAAATATATTTAATAAAAAAACGAATGACCATAATCATTTAATAGAAGTATTAAATCTATATCGGAATGAGAAAATAATTAATATTTACTAAATATAAAATGAAAATTTGTAAATATCTCACTCAAAAATATTTAACATATTATTTCTTTGATTAACTTATGAAGATCATTTTCAAAAAAAGAACAATTTTTTAATATTCTTTAAACGATTAACTAAATATTTAAATACAATAAAATGATTTATAACTTCATATATCATTTTATTAGTACAAAAATATTGTATTTTATTATTCTAGTTGTATTGCATTGCAATCAATTTATCTTCTTTTAATATTATTATTTTTATTATTATTATTACAAATATATACATTTTTTAACAATTCAATGACGGACATTGAACCATTTTGTCGCCATATCACCATATCATCATTTTTATTTATTTACACAAAATAATAATATAAAAAAGTATCTTGTAAATTCATATACTTTTTATATACGATTATACTATTTTTATGGACTATTCTACTATATATTCAAAAAAAAAAACAATCAAACAAACTGATAAACTTATCATAGAACTTAAAAAAAAAAATGACAAAAAAAAATAATAAAAAGAAAATTCTATTAATAACACTTAAATCCCAATCAAGTGAATTTCATTGGATTTATGGTCTTTCTATACATATATTATAAGTCTTTCATTTATCATGAGATTTTCAATAAAATATATAAATAAATATATAAATATATATATATATAAAAACAAAATTAGCATAAACTAAGGTTAGGTTCTCATCTCTACAATATAATACATATAATGTAGTTTCCATTTCCAAAAGAAAATCCAATTTCATATACAAAAAAAAGTTACTTTGATCAAATGCATACAATATACATTTTCATGGCGAAGTGACAAAAGTCCCAGAGTCGAAATTTCCCCAGAAATTTATGACTAAAAAAATTAGTCAAAAGTCTCCAGGAAATTATTACTCTAATGAGTGAGTAAAAATCCCCTAAAAAATGAGACATAATTTTGCATTATATTTTCAAACAATGTGATTAGAAATAAAACCAAAAATTGATATCAAAATGTGTGTGTATAAGTAAAATAATAGCTGTAAAAAAAGGGCAAATACAAACATGTAAATAATTTGCCGATGTGTAATACTATCATTAGAAAGCAAATTATAGTTGGCCATCCATATATGTCACTTTTTCTAGTCATCATCATATTATATATTAATCGGCTTATTCGGTCCCAAAATTGCCGGTCGCGGCTCAGAAAGCGAAAATCACTCGAATTATGAGCACTTTCAACACTAGTACAAACAGTTTGTCTGTGTGAACATTCTATATTAGAAAGCAAATTAAAGTTGGCTATAAAATCATAGACTTTTTCTAAAAAATATATATTAATCGGCTTATTCGGTCACACATTGCCGGTCGCGACTAAGACTGGCGAAAATCACTCGAATTTTACACACTTTTCGGCACTAGTACAAACAATTTGTCTGTGTGAAGATTCTATGTTAGAAAGCAAATTGGCTATAAAATCATAGGTGTCGCTTTTAGTCATCATCATCATCGAATATATTAATCGGCTCATTCGGTCACAGTATTGCCGGTCGCGACTCAGACAGCGAAAATCGCTCGTATTTTATAAACTTCGCAACACTAAAACAATTAGTATATGTAAAGATTCTATGTTAGAAAGGAAATTAAAGATGGCTATAAAATCATAGAAGTCGGTTTTTCTAGTCATATATATGAATTGGCTTATTCGGTCACTAAATTTCCGATCGCGACTCATTTATTTAGTGTATATAAGTATTAATTTGAGAGCACTCAAAAGTGGTCCTTTTTCCCGGATTATAATTTAGAACTTTAGACCCAGTCATCATGAGTTTAAGCTTTCGGTTTTTTTTTTTTTCGAGTCATAAATTCGTTGGAACATTTGTCACCTCTCCCCATTTTCATCATCATTTGTTTTATGACTCGGAAATTTAATTTTGGTTTTAATGCATAGGCATAGTGTTTGTGATTGTGATATAGTCATTTATATTGGATTGTAATTGTTTATTGTTTATGTCTCGTGCATGGAATATATCAATTTTCCAAGCCCACTTTTGTTTTTTTTTTTTAATATTTTTTAATAATTTTTTAATGTTTTTTAATTTTTTTTTTGTTTTATTTTTTGTCAATTTCAACCACGCACTCAACCTACACCATATTTTTCATTTATAGACAAGTATAATATCAATTTTTTTCCAATTTTAAATAGTAAAAAACAAAAAACGATACAAATTAAAAATAGATCCGATTGAAATTAAAATTGAATTGGAGAAAGAGAAAGAAAGAGAAATTTAAGGAAGAAATAAAACTGAAAAGGTAAAAATGAGTGAATTGAAATGAGTTTAAATGAAAAAAAAAATGTGAAGAAAAGTATAATAACTCATAAATACTTACTAAATATTATTTGAGATTATATATTGCATGTGCCCATTTTTATTGATATTTTCATTTATTATTAATTTTATTTGTAGTGTTTTTTTTAGTTTTTAATTTTTTGAAATTTAATAACTTTTCCTATTTAAATGGATTCATTAAAAAACTTGGTAAAATGACCAGTGACAAAGCGGTATGGAAATTAAGGGTAGTTATTTGTTATTTTTTTCAGTGTATACGGTTTCTTTTATTATTTAAGTGGGAGATGATGTAAACTAATAGATATTAAATTATTTTTATACAAAATTGTGTATAAATTAATTTACTGTCCAAATTGTTTAATGCAAAATAAGTCTAAACTCCAACTCTATAAAAGATACTCTTGTGAGTCTATTTAAGTTCTAAGAATTATACCGGGTAGTTTAAAAATTAAATAAAAGTTGAAAAGTTTAAATTTAAAAAAATAATTAAAATTTAAATAAATAAATAATCCGAGAAGTTGTTGCATTATGTTTCAATGTGCCATACATTTTTTAATTAAACCTACTAATCCTGTACTTATAATTTTATTGAGTAATTTAAAATTAAAGAATTGTTGTTTTTTTTAATAAAACAAGTCTTCGAAAAACCTTAAAATCAAGTATCAAGTTCACTAAAAATCAACGCCTCCGTCTCACAATTTTTCCCATCCATTGATAATGAATAAGTCATCACTTATCTACCCATTTCCCACTATTTAATCTGAAGTCGGTTCAATTCCCATCCATTGATAATGGATAAGTTATCACTGATTACCTATTCTCATTATTTAATCTGAAGTCAGTTTTTACAAATTGAAAAATTAAACATTACATATACTTTCATATTCTTGTATCAGCCTACAGTTAAGCACGTGTAATGTTATTTCTTATTGTATATACCTGATTACTGATTACTGATTAGTAATCTATTCATGTATCATGTCCAAACTTATATAAACAAATAAATTAACATCAGTACCTCCTGTGAATTTAAACTATTTCATTTGTAATAGATTTAGAGAAAGTTGAATTTTAAAATTAATTTAAAATTATAATTTTTTAATATTTATTTTTAATATAGATGAGTATTAGAATGAATTTCATTTTATTACTTATGATAATACTTAACGCAATAAGTGATAATAATCAGTTGAATAATTACCTGAAATTAAAGAAAAAAAAAATTAATTAATTTCTAATTAAATATTTATATTTTAATAATTTGTTTTTTAGATATTTTTTGAAATTAAATGAAAAGAAAACGCAATATAATTAAAAATAAGTTTTAGTAATTATTTTTAATTGTAGACTTATACATGAGATTAAATAATTAAAAATTTTAAGTTTTTTGGACCTAGTCCTATACATTTTTGGAGCCAGGCTGAAAATTTTAAAATAGTTTGGAATATTTAAATTGAAAAAATAAAATTTCCAGTTCAATTACCTGTTTCAATATTCTCCGTTTTTGTACTAGGAAGTAGTAAAGTATATAGCTTCAGGGACAGCCACAAAGCCTAGAGCAAAATATATGAGTAAGAAAAAATTAAGCAATTTGTCCAAGTTTAAAGAAACTCTCTTTTTATTTCAAAATATTAAAAATGGGAGCGCATACGACGCGGTACACAAGTCGAGGAAAATATTAAAAATTTTCTTCGTTTAATAGCTTTACTAAGAGTTGTAAGATATGACTGTTGCTATATGAAAATGAGCTTTAAACGGCTTGGTTGCACAATATTTAAAGGGCCGTGTCCGGGTTCGAGTCTCAGTGAATCTTTCATTTGATTTTCGTCTCGACTCAGCTACAATTCACCATTAGGTTAAAATTACTGTCTTAAGCAATAATTAATAATTATATATCTTTAATCAAAAACACTTTAATATAAGTATATAAACAAATCATTTAATTGAATAATATAACTCAGAGATTATCAATACCATGTAACTCAAATACAAAATTTTTTCAATATAAACAAAATAGAATTGCATCTATTGAAAATATTCAGACATTTCTATGTGTTTCTACAAGGCGTAATACTATCTTATATTTAATTTGTATGCCATTAATCATGGCTTTTTTAAATACATTTATTGATTTAATACTTTAATTAAAAAGATTGTTATGATTTGGTAATAAAATTTAAGTATCTTAAGATATTCTTTATCTACGATACCTTTCTCTTACAAGGAATTTTATGATTAATAATCGCCGGAAGACATTTTTTTCTCTTGTAAAAATTTAATCTTTCAAATAAAGTTAAATTTTTTGACTTCTATTACAAAACTAACTAAATAATGCATAAATAAAACCCGAAATTGTCTAGAAGATGACTACAAAAATAATCACGTTTCAGTGAAAGACAATTCCAAAGGATGACAAAATTTACAAAAAATACAAAAACTGCATGATAATTTTTACAATAAGTATACTCTTTTCACATGACCTTGAACCTTTTTCAACATAATATTTTTCTATTTTCAAATTATTTTGATCTTTTGTCAAATACAAATATTCCTAAATTTTCAAATTAAATTGCGATCTCTTTTCAATCAGCCCCGTTCTTTGGGATCCTGATAGTTGGATCAATAAATTTGAAAGATGGTACTCACAGATCTTAATGTAGAACCTAAACACCAGAAAAATTACAAACTTTGACTCTTATAGCCTACCCTAAATTGTTTTGAGCCGAAAAATTTAGGTGCCATTTTTTGGGGCTTATCTTAATTTTTATCCATTTATAGTGTCTATTAGAGAATTGGGTACTAGATTTTTTAAATCATGTCAGTTCGCCTTCCAAATCTCAAAATACAAGGGCGTTTATAAAAATAAAGCCCAAATTAATTTGAAAAAATTCGGAATGTCATTTTAAAATTTAGGATCAATTTAATTTGCAAAAAGACCAAATACATTTGAAAATTGACAGATTTCATTTAAAAATGGGCCGAATTCATGTGAAAAGAGTATATATAAAAAAAAATCAAATTTAATTTTACAAAAGTAATACTTTTGTCTTAAAAAAAACTTATATAGTTCCTTTTGTTTTCCGTTTCCATAATTGTAAGAAGCCGTATAACAAAGGAAAAACTTGAACCATCATCTTTCAGATTTATCTATTAAAAAAATATATACAAAAAATATTCAAAATTCATAAATGTACACTTGTAAAACATATTGTCATTTCATTCCAAAAAATTTTTTTAAAGGTTTTATCGGCGTTAAAGACAACAAAAACAAACTTAAAAAATTTGCATATGCTTCTTTTACTTTTATATTTAAATTCTTCTATTCTTGGCACCTTAAAGCAATTTTCCTACAGTACAAAGCAAAAAACTTACAATACAAATAACCCTCAAAAGAAATTTTTTTTATTTCTTTACTCCCACTAAAAAGATTGTATCTATAGATATTATTTGACACTGTTAAGTACACACATATGTATATTTAAATAGTGAAAATAGACAGTGAATAGGCAACAGCTATTACAATTGAGAGAAAAAAAACCATATTAGAAGTAAGCAGAGCGAACAAATCTAACAAAACTTATCATAATAATCATAATAAGTTTTGCCAGCAAAAAAAGTGTTAAACGTATTCTGAAATTATGAAAATAAAGAGAAAAAAAAAAAAAAAAATGTTTTCTTTTCACTCTAAATACTGTGTGAAAGGTAAGCGGCGCGCAGTATGCAATTTACTGTTTATTTTAACTAACCACACGAGATCTTATACACAATTTTCTTTTTTCAATAGAAAAAAAAATATAAAAACGGTAAATATGTGAAAATTAAATAGAAAGAGACAAAAAATACAAAAAAAATAATAGACAAGAAAACAGTTATAAAAGGATGTATAATAGTTTTAAAAATGGCGACATTTTATGTAAACATCGTTTTTTCAAAA
>OY720443.1:25118588-25205491 GCA_963082915.1 Dolichopus griseipennis
TGTACACATCGTTTTTTCAAAAAGGAAAAAAGTAAAGAATAAAATTGCCTTGAATTAGGCGTATGAATATGAAAGTAACTTTTGACCTGAGACTGATTTTTAAGTGAATTTTGAGAATTATTTGATTAAAAGGAAATTTATAAGATAGATGTGATTTTTGAATCGAATTAAGGAAGCGGAAAACAGACAAGAAAAGGGATATTTAATGATTGTTGTTTAAAATACTGATTGAAATAATTTTAACTGGCGCAGTTTTTTTTATGAACTTCTTTAGAAATCCAAAAGCTCAAACTTTCTTAAACTCTTGTTATATAAGTATACTTTATTCAGTTATGCGGTAATCGACTTTTAGAAACCTCAAACTATCTTAAAAATTTGATTGAAAGTGTATTGCCTCTAATAGGCCAAGAATATCTTAAGAAAATTGACAAAATTCAGTAAATTTAAGTACTCAGATATTAAAATACCTATAATGTACATTAAAATAGCTAAAATAGTACTCTACCTGCCCCAAAATCTTTAAGAATTTTTTTGCATTGTTTATTATTTCTTAAAAAATAAAAACGAAGACTATTGATGAACCTAAAGTAAATATGAAGTTATCACTCCATATGTAAAATTACTGTACCCGATACCTTTGAAGTGAGAAAAAACAAAAACAAAAACAATAACTAAAAAAAAACATTAAAACCGAACAACTTAACATAAAATTATAGTTTTCAAAATATGCGTATACGTTATACGTGTGCCCTAAAGATTATGTACACCTTATATTTAAATACAATTGCCCACTCTTAAAAACTAAAAACACAAATATTTTTTCTGCACGAATTTTAATTAAAGAAAGCAAAAATAAAAAATATGAAATCTATAATAAAATACAAAGTGTAGGTAGGTGCAGCATCGCGGCACACGTTCTTCATATTTAAATTAAATACAAAATCAAAATAACAATTTAAAAAAAAAAAACAAAAAACATATTTTAAGAAAAAATGAAAATGAAACTGAAATCTTAACGAACACACAATATACAAATAACGTAAATATGTATAGATATACATGAAAAAAGTAATTGATACGGTATCACAGCAAGTGATAATCACAATCAGTTTCTCTTTTTTTTCACTTCGTTTTGACTACATCTCGTTTTCATTTCATCGCAATTTTTCCATTCTTCCCTTATTCCAGCTCCCAGCTCTCTCCCCTTCTCACTGTTATCACTTTTGTGAATTGTGATTTTTGTTTCAATTTTCAACAATTATTTTGCATACAAAGTACATGTGAATTGACATCTGGTACACAAAATAATAATGTCGATTCACATGTAAATATACACAATAAAATGAAACAAGATGAAAATACAGGGTGCAAAAACAGAAACAAGGTGAATGAAAGGTGAAACAGAAAGACAAGACAACAAAGGCATGATAATGTGTAAGAGTAAATGTGAAAACATAATCATAAAATGTATATATATAACTTAATATTTTGTGTTTTTGTAACATTTATACCAAAAAATTTTAAAAACTTCTGTGTGCCGGTGTCTGGTGTCAAGTGTATTTAGTTTAGTTCTTTATATTAATTTCTTAAGAAAATTTAATGAACAAAGTACAGTAAATGACAAAAAAAAATTAGTTTTCAACTGTGATTACGATGGTAACAAGCAAGTTTTAATTACTATATGTGATGTGATGGTACTAATAACCGCACTTTACTTAATACCTTTGCGTTTAAAAATGAAAACCCAATGAACACTTTGTATGCCTCGTTTGCTTCTTACGCTTTGACATCTGCAATAAAATACATTGTTTCTTATGTAACTAGGCCCAATAAATAAACCGAGCAAAGTTAATGTCTGCAAAATTTATAATTACTTGCTTGTTTTTTAAAGCTTTTGACATTAAATTTTGACAAATACATTTTTAAAATTCAAAATTTGTTTACTTGTTAAAGCGTAAATTGAGTTTTAACCTTAAGAGTATAGAATTATAAAATAATCCAAAGGTTTGAAGCTTTACTTTAAAGTTTTAATAACGCAGATATTAGATCCTCTAGTTTTCATAATAACTAAGTACTTTAAAATAATTGAAATCCTATTAAATTGTTGGTTAGGCTGCGCTGCGTTCTTTAACACTTTTTTCATCTTTTTTAAAACTTATTCACTTATTTTAAAGTTTTTAACTCAAGTATTTAATTGTCACAGTGTATAAAATATTCATAAACTTCAATATTATATTAAAATTAATGTTACCATACCATTCTCCAGTATACAATAGGGATTAGAGTAAAAATTGAAATAGACTCTATTTGAAGAAGAGGAAGAAAACTACAAGATAAAAAAAAATTTTTATAAAATATATATATATACTTTACTACTTATACTTATTTGTTTTGTATATGCTTGAATAGGCGAATTTAATTCTCTAAAGGTTAGAAGAGTTAATGGTGTTACCTATAGAGTTACCTGATATGCTTTTTTTTTTTAATCCTTAATAGAAACCTGCAGTATCACAAAAATAGCACACAACAGGGATGGCACACACAACATCAGGCACAGAGAGAAAGAAAAAAAAAATTCTAAAGTTTTAAATAGAGTTGTGGTTGATTATAAGAAGATAAGTTTCAATAAAGTTTGTATATATATATATTCAAAAATATATAAATAAAAAGATGACAAAAATAATGATAATGGATTTTGGGGTTGTATTAAGTTTAACCAAAAACACCACAGAAAAGAAGAATAGAACCCAACAAATGTTTAGATAGATAGAATTAATTTATGGATTTTGATTTATTTTTCTGAATTTTTCAGATGCTTTTTTTTTTTTAGGCGGGAATAAATTGTTACACACAAAGAAGATATTATGTAAAATTGTATAGTTTTACTTCTTCTTACACTTTTGGGTTTTCGACGTTGCCTCATCAGAAAAATAAAAATATAAATAAAGAAATATTATCAGACTTTAATGGTAATGTGAAGCAGTAATAGTTATCGTTATGTTAATGATTTTGTAAAAAAAAAATTAAAGAAATACGAGAAATATTCATTTTGATAACCTGAACTTGTGTGTTAAAACTTAAGTATAAAAAGTTATGAAATGTTAGACCTTTTCTAGAAAAATTATAAATTTTTGTTAAGTATAAGTGTATATAAGTATTTAAGTGTATATAAGTATATATAAGTGTATAAATTAAGAAATTTTTAAAAGTTTTTTTAAGGTGAGGATTGTAGGAAATGGGAAAGAAATTAAAGATTATATAGTCATTTTTAATGGGATTTATTTCCATGTCTAATGAATATTAGATTAATTTTCGAATTTTTAAATAATAGGGTTAAAGATGTCTATATTTGATTAAAAAAAATTGTTTTTTTAAAGTGTCAATTAAAAAAAATTATTGGTATTTTTAATTATTGAAAGTAAGAGTTTGTATATGTAGGAAACTCTTTAAAATTATTTGCAAGAACTAATCTGCAGTTTAATAAATAAATTGGTTTTATATGTAATGTAAAAATTTGGTACGTGTACCTAGGTTTTAAAAATTGTATTATGTGCATGAATTAGAATTAAAGACCTGTTTTATTTATTTGGATTTTGGAACTATACAAACTTTTTTTTTTATATTTCAAAAAAACTTTAAGATATATTTTAGTATAGTTCTCTTATTTAATAAAGAGCATTCAAAATAATGAAGGCTCGGCAGCCCTGAAGTTTACACTAAACAAATAATTGAAACTTTGATTTTGTAACCAATGATAAAATCCCTCTGCTGACTCTTTTGAAATACGTTATTGGCTTAAGTTAAGTGGGCGTCCCCAAACTTCTGTTAAGCAAATTACTTAAATCCTGATTTTAAATATACATACAAATATGTTAATATTCCGGAAAAGAGAGTAACCCAAATTTAACAACCAACTACAAAATACCAGCAAGTTAATGAATATTGTGAAAAAAAAATTCTAGAAATTATGGTTTTTCTGAGTTGAGTTTATAAAATCGGGGTATTCTCCTTTTCTAGAATATTTATAGTGTTTTGGTGCTATTGTAAATTATAAAAAATCTTAAAGTTGAACTCAAAACTAGGGTAGTTATTCCATTTTTTTAGAATATTTATTTATACGAGATTTGTAGTTAGCAGTGATATAATAGTTAGATTTAAAATCAGTTGCCCCCTTTTCCGTTTAATTCGGAAAATTGAAGATAGAAATGCTAATTCTACTTTATTTCCATTGTTTTTGGTAAAAACCAAAAAAAACCATCACTCTCCGACCGAAGTCTGAAACCTTTAAAAACAGCTTAACTGTTAACAGCTGAATCAATTTAAAAAAAGATGGATCAGGTGTCAATGGTTATTCAATTGCAATTATACTTCGTTGAATGAATGTGTACGTTGTTAAAGGGAACAACACATCTATTTACTAAAATGTGTAATAAATAGATATTTTCTTCCATAATAATTGAAAAATATTGTAGGTAAGCTAGAAGATACTTAAGCACATCATTAACATTTCATTTATTATATACAATTTAAAAAATATTTCAATATAATAACTATTTTAAAGACATAAAAAATATTATACTTTGCTTTTAAAGGTCAAAAAATATCGTTAAAAAATCAGATAATCAAGAAAAACAGAAACGTCCCTTAATAAAACGAATTTTGTGCGTCAAGAAGTGACACTAATAATCATAAATGAATTTAAAAAAAAAAATATCAAAATTTCATTAACTAGTGATTTTTTATATTATTCACAGTATCTTTTTATTTTTTATATTCTTTTTTTTATGGATTTATGGATATGAAAAATTATTCTTAAGCCTCAAAAAAGAGACAATTTCCATTTTTTTTTGTTTTTCATATTTTTCATATTCCAAAAATTTATAAAAAATGAACTTGTAAATGTGTTAATAACGTTCATTATGGAATAAACTTTATCGTAATGTAAATTACCAAAAATTATCAATATAAAATTTTCATCTACAGATTAAAAGTACCGTATGGATTGTATGGAAAAATTTAATGAAAGTTATAATTTCGAAGTACTTTTAACACTTCGTAGCATAGTCACTAAATGAATCAAGTGAAACACTTTATGTTATGTGACCGGAAGATTAAAACAATAGCCCACATTATTATATGTAAATATTGAGCCCACAACAACCCTGCAGTATACCAAAAATACTTTAGTTACGTAGAAGTTTGAGAGTACACTTTATAACTTATACCACAGTCATAGTGTTAAGAAAATATTTTTGTTCAATATAATACTTGGCTATATTCAATATTAATAGGATATGCCCGGGTCTTCAATCCATACGAAATTCCTTTCCAAACCTATACGTCTTATGTGATTGAAGTTTTTCCTAAAGATATATGATTTTCTTTACTGCCTCAATAAGAATTCCTATCTTGTTTCTTATTCTCTACGGTAAAAATATTCTACAAATGATGTAAAGACAACAATTAAAGAAGACCTGCAGTATTAAAAATTTTAAATATAAAAACGAAAAATGTTAGCAGTTTTCAATATAAAAATTAATCTATTTAAACAATCTAACCGTTTAAAAAGGAAAATGAGCAAAATTATTTGGAGCATATTTGGTAGGATTCTTATAAGAGTTGAATTGCATTTTAAAAATCAAACCGCTTCGTAGTAAAATCGAAAAATTCGAGGCCTCAATCAAAGAAAAATATCTGCGACTTAAAACATATATCGAATGGTTCTATAAGATCAGATTGCTAGATTATTCTTCCGACAGGCAGTTTATAAAATCAAAAATTGATCTACCCTATTCAGTGTTTTTTACTAGCCAAACTTTATTGATTTGCTATCAAATATACACCCCTTGAAATCGTAGCATACAATGAGTATCACAAAAGCGATGATTGTTTATTCTTTAAGGCTCAAAAGTGATATTGCCATGTTATCACCATGTTATCCATGTTATCAATTTTACGTGATGTCAAGTGGCGAAATCATCAGATTTGGCTATTCTTGATGTGCCCTGCAAGTGAATCACATCTAAATTTGCCTATGAAAAGGTGTCACGTCTAGTTTTTTCTTTAAAATTTTAAATATTAAACAAACATGCAAAAACTAGAATTTATTTTTAGTTTTTGCATAGAATTTATTTTTCATATTCAGAATCATACAAATAATTTTTGACAACAACAACAACTCAAATCACTGAGTCATACAATTTGAAATATTAAGCAATTGAACTTTGACTTACATTTTAAGAATTCAAAAAATGACAAAAACTTTTTTTTTTAAAGCGGAAATCCTCTTATTTGAGGACGAACACAATTCTATTATTATTAATATTTTCAATTTTTATATTTCGCATTAAATGAAATTTTTACTTGAAAATATTTTAATAAAGCAAGAAAATAGTCAACAAAATTAAATCCATTATGACTTCTCTCTAGATTTATTTAAGTATGAATGTAAGTATATATGTGTGTTAGGGATGATTATCAAATGAATTGGTGGACGGTATTAAATACGTGCTGGGAATATTTAATACAAAAAAAAACAAAAAGCAAAAATCAAAACGTTAAAGAATAATGAGAGAAAATTCAAATCAACAAAAATATATATATATATATATTTTTTTTTACTTGCCGACTTTTCTTTTGTTTTTTTTTTTTTTTTATTATAATAAAAGACTAGTTGGTTTGTGTGGTATATATATATATATATATATATATATATATATAAATATATGTACACATTGTATAAGGCCATTCACCATTCATTCAGTCCATAATAATATACACACAAAATATTCATTCATTCATTTTAAATTGCCGCAACTTTATGAGAAAAAAAAAAATTATGAATATTCCATTATTATGCGTATATTTTTTTATGAACAACACCATAAATAGAGTTGGTGTGCTACGACACTGTTTACATTTTAAATTAACAACTAGCTGCTATACTGAACGGCAATATTGAATTAAATTTTGACTTGGCACTTGGCAGAGCAGTAATAAACAGTAGGAGTAGTAGAAGTAGTAGTAGTAGTGGTAATGGTAGTAGTAAACAATTATTATATTTAATCAAAATAATTTTTTTAAATATTTAACAGATTCTTAGTATGGAATTTGTATATTAAATAATAAATATCTGAAAATGATTGTAATAAATTTTCAATTAAGTTTTAATATACTTACGACTTATTTAATATACTATTACAACTTACGAGTACTTGTAACAATTCAGATAATTTTAAAAGTTTTGTCCTAGTTTTTCATTTTTAAATTCCAACAATTGCAAATTAATATTGTTCAGCTTAAAAAATTAATAATTATGTTTTAAATACTAAATACTTGTTTCTAAAAAATATTTAAATGTTTAATTAGTAATTGCACATGGAATTTTTATAATTGCATAGTAATGCAAAAAGTAATCAAATGAAAAATATCTAATACTTTAGGTTATCGAACTCTTTGTTACAATTTTTGTGCGTACATACAAAAGATATGTAATAAATATGTGTTATGAATATTGAATAAAGTGGGATTACATGTATTGCTGATGTTATTATATTTTAATTTAAAAGAAATTCACAGATAGAAAGCATGCGAAAGTACAACGTACTATACGTAATTTAAACAATATTTTTTTTATTATAAAAGTACTTTAAAAGTAAATTAGCAATAAATGAAATTATGAAATCCTTAGATAAATTCAGAAATTCAATTGCTTCAGAAGAAATTGCTTAAATATGTGAATACATTAATAGTTCCACAGAAAATCACTTCATCAGCAGGATCTATTAGTTCTTTTAGTTTAAGCTCGGCTTCTATTAATTTTTTTATTAACTTTAATTATAATAATACTAAAATTAAATGATTATATAATGTAGCCCTATAACGTAATAGACATTTTCAGTAGAATGGTCGGCTCTTGTCTAGGGTTGTAAAAAGCTTTAATTTCGACTCAACTAATCGATCAATTCAAATTTAGAATCCGCTCAATCTGTGAGCGCATGTGAATAGCTCTTAGTAAGAGCGGACTCATTTACAACCCTGCTATTGTCGTTGAAAGAAGTGATAAAGTAGTAGAAATCAAATAACGATTAAGTAGCTTTTTGATTAATCTACAGATAGGTACTTTATTTTGTAATTTTAAATTCATAAGTAGTTTAATACAATGTTAGTCTTATAGTTTGAATTTTAAATACTTAACCTAATATTGATTTAATAATTTAATAACTGAAAAACTATATTTTTATGGAGTTTTTTTATAAAATTTGAATTTTCAAAGCGTCTTACAGTCTTACGATAAGCCTAATTAAAATAAGCTGAATATTTAATCGGTATAAGTAAATGATTTTACATTATCAATAAATTAAACTGTACTTGGCAATATTCTTTTAATGAGTAAGTACTTGAATGCAATTTAGTTTTCCATATTTTGGAATTTTATTGCTAAATTTATCCACTCGAAAATTTTAAGAAACCTTATTAGATACTAGTTATAAAAGATTTGCGATTTTAAAAAAATTAGTTTCTTTAAGAGTTTTTATAAGTTATTTACTATTTTCTTTATCGAAAATCGAATTGACTGTCTAGCACAAAATTGAATGAAATGTCAAATGTTTATTTACTTGATTTGGCATATTTATTATGTATTTATTGGAATAATTTGGAGAATTTAAAAGAATATTATAAAAATAAAAAAGGATTTATAATAATAATATTTTAATATAGGGTCCTCGGTGGGTATTGAAAAAAAAATTTGACCTTAGAAATTCCCATGGTGACCAAATATAATTTAAATATACAAATATATAATACAAACAAAATAATTTATATTTTTTTAATAAAGTTTTATAAATAAATAGAAAGTATTTAATTTAAAAAGCCAAAATAGGCAAAGGACTATAATAATAAGGCAATATTTACTATTGTCCTGGTACTAATTATAAATAGATAAATAAATTGTGATTTTCAAATTTTTAAATAATTTTTAAAATTTTTTTTTTTTTTAATTTAAATTTTGTTTTTATATTTGCATTTTCCAGCTGTTTTTATTATTTATAAGATTAAAAATCAAAAGTGCAGCACAAATGACATTTATGTGACAATTGACAACAAAAATATAAAAACAAAACAAGGGTTGTGAAATTTTTCTATCAAAAAATCAATACAACACAACAATCGAAATTCAATGAACAAACTTTCGATTTTGAGATAAATTTGTAAAATAAACGCAATTTTTAAAATCAATATTATTTGTACAATTTGTCTGCCTATTTTATTCGTTTAAGTTCTATAAGCGAATAGAAAAGGACTATCGTTAGCAACTATATAAGGGGTGTTCAAAATACTATTTTTGTGTTAATTACGACACTTAAATATACTAAAGACAACACACTATACTATACTAAAGATATCAATAGATTATTAGTCTATAAAACATTTAAAAACTTCAGTAATGCTCCTTTGCTACCCACCCCTTTTAAATTTGAATCTGCCTATCTTTTGTTTAAAAGCCAAGTCTGAAACGCTTAATCTACGAGCAATCCATATTTAATTACATACTTTAGTAAAATATTGACTAAATAATAATAAAATTTTACATTTAATTTGTCAATAAATTTCTCCCATATAATTCATACAAATATAAAAATTTTCCAATCAAAATTAAGTGATTAAAATAAAAAAAAATTTATATTTAAAGATAAAAAACAAAACTGGCAACATTGCTTTATTGCAATTTTTTACATGTTTCTTATTTTAATTTATTCATTAATTTCAAGTTCAATAAATGTTTAACATCACCTTAAATCCAGTCAATCTATCAAGCCAATAAAATAAATTTTTTATTATTATTTCTGAATTATTAATCAGTTGTACAAACAGAACAGACGTACCTATATGAGAATTTTTTTTTTAAATCTGGAAGGTAGGGATAACAGTATTAATTATTTTTCACCTTGCAAATTAGCCTTAGGTAAAAACAAAAAAAAAAATAAAAATGTTTTATTCCTTTACCTTTTTTTTACATCGAACATGGAATGGTAAAGTTTAATGTATATTTTGATATATTAAAATAACTTGAAGACTACTTAAGAAGGTGATGGTATGTACTATGTACTTATCCTACACTATAGGTATATTGTTATCAATATTGGTATGAGATGAAATTCCCAGTCACTTTTGTAAATTGCTGCTAATTTTTTTTAACTTTTTGTGTTTTTGTTTTTATTTTCTGGTTTTTTAACTTTTTCTGTTAAATTAAAAAAATTGAATTGGTATGGATGAAACGTTTTTAAAATAATAAATTAGAATAAGAAAAAAAGAGTGAAACAATAAAAATAAGAAATAAATTTAAAATTCTAGTTATAAAATTCATTTTTTATGGTATTGTTCTTTTATTTAAAAAAACAAAAAAAAAAGTGAATATAAAAAAAAAATAAAATAAAAAAAAAATATTTTTCTCAATATATACTTTTATTAAAGTAGTACTAGCCCCCTAAAATGTAGAAAATAAAAAATGAAAGGTAGATCTTGAGAATTTGTTACTGTTTTAATATTAAAGTAAATTGCTAGTATAAGAAACAGTTCTTTTAATATTTGAAAACTTTTAAGCTTAAAATGTTGAAAATTTTCACTAACCAAAAATTGATGGTAGATCTTTTGCATTTAAAAGTGTTTTAATATAAAAGTGAATTGCTGAAATTAGAGACAGTTCTTTCATCAGTTAATCTTAATCCACCAAAAAAACTATACAAATTAATTTTATTTGTAATTTTTTTTAGTATTTCTATTTAATTTAAAAAAAAAAACAAAAAAAATTTTTATCTTTTCAGGAGTATCGAACTCAGATCTATTTACACCCCAAGCCACTTTGCAAACCACTAAACCATACAATTCTTATAAATTTATGGTTTTCTAATATAAATGTATCACTAACAGACAGAATGAAAAATAAAGCCATAGACACAGGCAAGTTCATTTAAAAGTATATTCATTTAAAATTCACTTAAATTTTATTATCATATTGATGATTATCTATCTGTCTTTGTTTGATGCATTCAGTTTTTAGTGTTATTTTTATGAATTTGTCTGTAAGTAATATTTAATGTAATTTGTAATTCTTTTAAATTAAATTAAAATAATATTTATTGTCTCTTTTTTTTTTTTGTTCATTTTCATTTAAAACTTAGAAAACTTTTAATGAATAATGATTTAAGTTTTCTTTAGAAAATGAATCGTGCTTTAAATTGGTCTATTTCAGAAATAAATGTGATTTAATTTTGATTGTTTAATGTGTAAGTAAATCAAATAACAAAACGCGGTGCAGGTTCAATTCCCGTACTATTTATGAATATTCTTTTAATTGAAAAAAATAATTGAATATTTTTTTTTTCCAAATCCCCATGGTGACCAAATATAATTTAAAATATACAAATATATAATATAAAATAAATGGAAGCATTCCATAATCTCAGTTTAGTAAATCTGTTTTTTAAATCTCGTTTTTAGAAAATTTCGTTTTTGGAAAATCTTGTTTTTATTGAAAAATTTCGTTTTTAAGAAAATCTATTTTTTAATTGAAAAATCTGCATATAAAACCAGAATTATCAGCTATTTAGATTTTCCAAAAACAAGATTTTCTAAAATGAAATTTTCTAAAAACGAGATTTTTTAAACGCGATTTTCTTAAACTAGATTTTCTAAAACTAGATTTACTAAACTGAGATTTCAGACCCTACCCCAAAAAAAAATAAATAATACTTATAAATTGATTGAAAATATTGAAAATGGGTGCACAGCATGCCGCAATACCTACATATCAAAACAACAACAACAAATCATGATATTTATATATATACAACATATTATGATATTTAAATACAATTATAAACTAGCTCTTAATAATAAAGCCATGGTTACTTATAGAACTGGTAATAAATATAACTAATAAATACAAGAATAATCATTACTTTGTCGTTCAAGCAAAATGCAATGGTGAGTTAAGCATTGCTTCAAAATTATCGCTTAATATACCAAAAGTACAGCTTTTAAAATTATACGATATGTCGGGAACAGTGTTTATTCAACTATCAATTTAATAATACTCTAAATTAGATGTCTAAACAAAAGGGTTTTTAAGAGACTTAAGCGGACAAACATTTTACCATTTGTCCGCTTAAGCGGCTTAAGTTAACCAAGTTTTAACTCAATAATCATTTTTTCACACAAAAATAAAGAGTCAGGTTTGATTATAAACTCAATTCAAAATGGTCAACAAAATTGATCGAATATATAAAACTGAGTTGGAACTCCCATTTAACTATTTTAAATAAAAACTATGATTCATGTGCTAGGAAGCTGGTAAATATTTTGGCAAGTATTTGGCAAACCTAATTTTAACTCCTTTGTTTACATTTACTTAGAAAGGATGTCCCGCGTTAGCTTTTGCATAGAATAGGGGGTAATCGGGCTGTTAAAACAAACTAAAAATTTTATATAAATAGTGGGTCTATATTTAACCCCGAAGGTGGGAGTTATGTAGTCTTAAAGATTTATAATTTTTAAAATATGTTACTTTGGATTTATTACAACAGAACTAGAACTAATAAAGATATCGCAAAAATAAAAAAAGGGGAAGTACTTATGTGTGCAATCCTAATTTTAAATGAAATTAAGTGATAAATGAAATGATAAACGAAAAAACATTTTTACATAAATCCTACATATAACTTTTGGGTATGACAAAACATAAATTAAAAAAGAAACATATGGATATAAAATAAGATTTGTTACGTCAGATATGTATACATATTAAGTAAAAATTAAAAATAATTCAATTTTAAATATCTTCCTGGATACATTTTGTCTTTTATGTTTGATTTTATAATATCAAAATATCCAGTACCCAATATTATGCAACTTTAGAACTTCAGATGTTTTTATTTCCTCATATTTATCTTAAAAGAATTCTGAAATCCTAGTTTTAAAATATTTCCATATCTTTAAAAATTTTTTATTATTGTACAATGACCTGTTACAAAATCATGTATTAATTTCTTTGTACTAATTTGAACTTTTTAAAATTTATGTATTAGATTCACTAAATTATAGGTTATTAAATTTTTGATTAGAAACAAGTTCGTTTCCAAATATTTAAAAAACAACAACATTTTTATTAAATTTATTTATGAATCAATAAAATATACAACAGATTTTACCATTTCAAAATATCAAAATAAATAATTTAATTTCAATTCTAATCGGTCTGCTACTTAACGTAAATTAGCATAAATAAATATTAAAAAAATATTCAAAAAAAAAAAAAATTTAAATAAAAATATAAATTTAATTAATTTTGTTCTTCTGACTAATTTCTTTCGAATTGAATTTTTTCGTTCCATAAAAACCCTCTGAAAGTTTTTATAAGAATACTTTTCTTTGTTGGGTTTTTCGTTTTTTTTTTGCTTATCAGTGTTCCAAGAAAATCACCTTTATCAATTAATTTATGAAACTATACCAAACGATTACAAAGTCATATTTCACAATCTTATATTTATGTTAGTATTATATTTCTTAAGAAAATAATAAATGGAAGAGTTAATATGAATAACTATAGGAATACTTAACTTTAAACTTATAGATTCTATACATATCATTTATAGTACACATAAGTTATGACTATACATATCATGTAATCAACACATTAATAAGTACACTTTGAGTTCATATATACGGAAAATCTTAACAGTTCTAAAAATAATTTTTAATAATTTTACAGTGTAAAAAATTGTCACGGTTAAAGAGCATTATAATTCAACAAAATGGCTTAATTAGAAGTATAGGTATTAAAATAATTTAATATAAAAACATTTAAGAAAGTACTCAAAGTCCATATCATTAAATTGTGTTACAGATTTTTCGCAAGGCTTGGTATAAATTGAGGCTATGATTTTGAAAGTGCTCATGTATTTATCTTAAATATCTCATATATGACAGTTTTGAGTAATAATATATTTAAAATACATGTTTTTGTACTATATAATATTCCAGAACTCTCGGTTAAACATGTTAATGTCGACTGAGAATATGCGGATGTCCTCTAAAATAAATATTGGTACCCAACGACTTAAAATTTTGAATGAAAAAATTATTAATCCAAATAAGTGAGTATATTTTATATTAAATTTGTTCCATTGACATTTTCTCAGTTGTCATTGTCTGATTGACATTTTGTTGGTGCAATTTGACATTTGACATATTAAAGTACGACGATCAAATGATAAGTATACACATAAATATAAAATTAAACCATGGAGCAGGTACACGTTTAGAAATCCGCACAATACAAGCTTTATTTTGATAAGTTTAAAAATGTTTAAAAGTTATATTTAAATATTTGACATTTAATTTTTTTAACCGAATTATAAACGTAACTCGAAACTCATTACGCAATTGTTTTAAATTTGATATTTTTTACCGCCAGTGAAGAAAGAAAACACAAAAGCCAAGAATAATTTTAAGACATAAACAGAAAAGGAACAAAGATATCTTTTCATTCTCATGAATTTCTAAGAAATTTATACATTTATACATAGGTATATATATATATATTTAAATACAAAAAAATTTTATACCTACTCAAATAATACGCACGTGTGCTTAAAAAAAATGTGTTTGATTAATAACCAATTAAAGTGAAAGAATTTTCATAAAATTTACATAAAAAAAAATAATTATTTTTTTTGTTATTTTTTTAAAAAAAATTTTGATATAATTATGATAGAACAGTGGTTTTCAATATTAATTTGTGATTTATATTAAACATCAGTTGCGCTATGTTCATGTACATAAATTATGGAGAATAATAATTGTATTAAAATTTTTCTAGAGAGCGTATGGGGTCTACAAACACCTTCCATCGGTTCATGTTCAATATATTAACTTCTTACCACAACTTATATATTTAACTTTAATACTACTATAATAAGTAGAGTACTGTTATAATACTTTTTTTTTGATATTTGAGACTGCATATAATTCTGTTTTCTATAAAGCGGTCAAGGTTGTCAATTTAGAGCTTCCATTGCATTTCTGTTTTATTAAATAATTGGAGCATCTATATTGTAACTTAAACATCTGCTAGGCAAGGATTACAAAAATGCACTTACAAAATAATAACAAAAAGCAGAATAAAGCTTCATGAAATTTAGAGACATTTTGCAGATTTTTCTCAATCTGGTAGATACTATTGTTTTAACAGATTGAAAATTTTCCAGATCTCTTCTGCAACTGAATTGAAATTAATCAGATATTTGATTAAAAAGTAATCACAGGAAAGTAATGAGGTTGATAAAGTAATTACTAAGTTTGTTAATAACAGTTTAAGAGCCGCTGGTCTTTTAAAATATTATATAATTAAAGATAACAGTAAAAAAAAATGAAATATTATTTACTTATGTAAGTATAACAAAAATATAAAAAAAAACCCTTTTAAATTTAAGTTGATATGTAGATGATAACATTTATTACATTTTTTTTATAATTTTTATTTTTTTATAATTTTATAATTTTTTTTATTTTTAAAATCAATTAACCAAATATTTACCATATCTGAGTTTTTGGTGTTATGACACATGTATTATTTCGTAATATATGATAAAATACACCCTACTTATTTATTTCCCATAAATGAAATAAAAAATCTTAAGATTAGAAATTCATTTATAAAATTCTAATTTGTCTTTTTGGAGTTTGTCTCTTGGGAGTTTAAGGCGGTTTTTTTTTAATTTCCTAATTTCTTGTTCAATTTTTTTTTAATGTTTCTTAGAACCTAATTTACATAATGTTCTACAATAAATAAAAAATGTATATAAGTATGAAGCTTTTATTTAAATTTTTTTATGAATTGAAATACAAAAACAAAATCATAGCTTTAAATGTGGTAATCACATTGATCGTGAGTAGAAAAACAAATTTTTTTGAATAAATTTAAAGAAAGTTCTAATATTTGGATAATTTTTATGAATAAATTAATTTATAAAATAATTTTAAAGCTTTATATTTTTGTGGTCTAAAGCTTAGTATACCGCTAAAGAGACCTTTTTACGATCTATGTTAGTACAAATAGTGGAGTACTTAACGAAGCGGTTGCCCGAAATCACAGTTTTTTAATTATTCAGTAATTGAAAGGTTCTAGCACAATCGCCATTGGCTCTTAAGAGGTATTAGTATATGTCACCACTGATGTACTGCCATTAGAGTGAATTATGAGGTTTTTCCAACATGGTGGCATAACCTGAACATAATAAAATTCAACAATTTTTACAAATTTTCGCACTAAGTGTGATGAGTGTGATGACATCACAAAATTATAAAAAATTCTTTATTAGCCGTTTTTTTTAAAATCTGAGCATAGATTTGAACACGCTCTAATCAGACCATTAACAGAGTACTGAGCGTACTCAGATTTAATATTAAAAAAAAACGATTTGAAAAAACCGTTATTTTTATTTTAGTTACGTTTTAAATTGTCAAAAAATTAAATTAAATTGTCAAAATTAAATTAAAAATGGACAACTTAAAATAAACGAAACATCTTGACTTTTATTTTACAAGTACAATCTTAAACAAACGTCGGTATGTCTTTGCATTTTATTTTTGCTCAGCCGTACTCGAAATATTTGAAATGAGCACGTCAACAGTTTTTTGACAATTCATGCTCTGCTCAGATTTAAGAAAAAAAATATTTATATATCATAATCCAATCGGTGAATCCAAGTTAGCCCAACCTGTAGCTTAATTTTTTTTTTTTTTATTTGCTCAAATTTATTTAGACTTTCAATTTTTCAAAATATTTGAACCTTTTAATCTGGGCAACTGTGATTTCCGGTCGTAATGCATATAATTAACAGTTATGTTTGACATTTCAAATAAAACGTCAAAAACTACTTCAACAAATAAATTTTCTTCTATCTAAAAGGAATACCATCGGTTACAAAAAATTTACTGTAACCACTTATTGACTTGTTTTGTAAATTCTAAACATTTCTAGTGAAAACTTTTTTAAAAGCTTTCAATTGACCAGATAAATAGGATATGGTCATATTGTTATCTTTATCTAAAATCGATGCTTTATTTTAGTGCATATTAACTGTATAAAAGGTACTTACCGTTTTTATGGAATAATCAGTCATAATAAACATGGAATTCACATTTATTTTGAAATTGAATTTTCATGTATAGGTATTTCCGTTATTTTATTATCAATTATTAATTTGGTATTATATTAAAAGTTGATATTAAAAGATCTAACTTTAAAATATTATATCCTAATCGACAACTCAAGCACTAATAAGAGATGTGCAATGCTATTTTCCTTTTTTATAATATTTAAATTTTCCTTTAGTTCCTCAATGAAAATGTATTCCCTGATTTGAATTTGGAATAAATTTAAATTTGATTTCTTTTTTTTTTTTAAACTGTAAGTACTTTTAGAATTTAAAAAACATTTAGATTGGGATTGTCTAGATTTTTTTTTATAGTTATACATCCCAAGTTTTTATAGTTATACATCCCAAGACCGGAAACCTTAGAAAAGTTTAGAAAGCGTTTATATCAATATTATTTTAACTTCTTTTATACTTATATAAATATTATGTATATATATATAAATAACTTTTTATTATGCCTTAATAATTTTTCTTTAATATCCAGATCAATTTAAATTAGAACAGTTACGATTTGATTTTATCTTTATATTTTATTACAGTCTAATAAACATCAAAAGAATCTTTTTATAAAGTGATTTTGTTTTATTTTATTTTTATAAAATAAATAACAAATAAATTATTTTTTAATATTTACTTTAAAAAATAATATTAAAGCATTGCTAGCATCCGATTCATGTGAAATTCTTTAATAAGATATTTGGTCATATTAAATTATGACATCTCTGAGTGAAAATGTGACAACTGAATAAAAAATAATTGAAATGTCATATTGTCAATTTGAGTTGAGAAAATTTAATTTGAGCAAATTGTAATATTTTATATTGATATATTCGAATTTGAACCAAATTTAATTTCTTAATATTATAAAAATATAAATAAAAATGAAAACAAATAAGTTATTGGATTAATTGGGACAAGGAAGGCACGTGGAAGGTACAACGTTTCTGTTTTTTGAAATGTCAAATATGACATTCAATTATATGTAGTACGACCGCATTCCGCAACTGTTCAAAAAACATTTAACTTTAATTACTTACTCAGTCCAACTGACTTGTCCCAGTGCAATTCATACTATTTATCAAATTTTGAAATTTAACCATACCATACCATCAAATTTTATGTTGTTAAGTAATTTCTATTATTTAATTACAAATAAAAGTAATTCAAATCAATGACACCTTACACGTTTTTATAATTACAAGAAATAATTACAATTATATCTTTTGTAAAATTTTTAATGGTAAGTAATGTGATACTCTTTTTTATGGGTCTTAAAATATTCGAATGTATATGTAACTATGTATGTACAATGAGTATAGGTATATAAAATGTAGATATAGGTATAGGTATAAAAATATATAGGTATATAAATTCAATTAAATATTCCTTTTATATATATTAATATTTATAAATACTTATACAGATGTCTTACAATGTTATCAGTGTAATCATTATTATTCAATATTCTCATTCTAAAAATAAATTTAAAAGGGCCGTAATTTAATTTTAAAAATAAATCACCTATATAAATTGATTAGCAGTTATAACATGAATTAATGGGAAAGTAATTTAATAAAACACACTTATTCATAATTTATTTTTAATCTTTACAAGTTTTTAAGAAAATAATTTTATTTTTAGATAAATTAATTTAGAAAGTAATTACAACCAATATGTACTTGAAATAAAATTGAGTTTCTAAATTACTTGAAAAAAAAAAAAAGAATTTTAAAGCAATTCTAAACAATTTTTCTTATAGCTTGTTTTTTTTTTTAAATAGCTTCAGAATTTCTTTGCTAATTTAAAGCAAATTTCATTAATTCCACAGAATACCTATAATTCTTGAGAATTATTCATTATACATATTTAATATTACTCTAAAATTTAATAAAAGCATCTATTTTAAATCGAATTAGCTAAAATAATTAGAACGAATTCTGCAGAACCCATGGGTTCCAAAGATATAATCGTACTTCTGAGTACCATTTTGTAGCATCGATGTGGCAAATAATATTAAAGCTTCAACTGGGTACAATTTTTAAGCACAGCCCGTTCCAAAGAAAATAATATTAAGTTAAGTTAATTATTTAATATTTATTCTGTGTTTTAAAATAAATCCTTGAAATAAATCAGTATTCAAGCATTTTTAATAATTCAGATATAGTTTTAGCTGATTAGCAAAGTTGAGCTCAGTCTTACGATTACCGAATTCAGAATCACTTAATTTGTAACGAATAAAATTCACCATCATCATAAAAACTCGACTCATATAATTGAGAAATCATCTCGAAATTAATGTCAAAAAGATATTTAAACAACTTATAAACGAAATTCTAGTTAAACATTTTTAATATCCATTAGTTATAAAGTTTTAAAATCAAATTACCTTGAAAATAAAACCGTTCACAACTTTATAATTGATTATCAAAAAATTTCAACATAATCTATGAGCTTCAATGTTAATTCTTAATTTTAATATTAAATTTTAAGGTGTTTAATTTAAACTATAATTAATTTAT
Organism: Dolichopus griseipennis; assembly: GCA_963082915.1. Lineage (NCBI taxonomy): Eukaryota > Metazoa > Arthropoda > Insecta > Diptera > Dolichopodidae > Dolichopus > Dolichopus griseipennis. Next base: position 25,138,330 of record OY720443.1, read on the forward strand.
AATTCAACTATTAATTATATAATTATAAAACAAAAAAAAAAATCTATAAAAATATTCAATGGATATTTTAAATAAAAACTTATGAATATTTAAGCCTAAAATTAAAATACAATTTACCTTAAAATACTTTTTTTAATTGTTTTTACTAAATATAATAATAACAGTCAATAAATTAATATTTAATGATTAATTTTACAATTTTTTTTTAATTTATGTTTTTTTTAAATAATTATTAAAATTCTTTTAAAATATAATTAATATAGTTAAAAATTGCAATAAATGTCATAATACTCGTAAAATGTTGCCTAGTTTTTTTTTTCAATTTTAATTTGACATTAACCTAAAAGGTAATATTTTTACCTGTATATTACAATAAAATCAGAAAAAAAAAACTTAAAAGCTTCCGTAAAATAAATTGTAATAAATTGAAAAAACATCAAATTCTCAAGTGTTTCAACACCTGAAAATTACACCTTTAAAAAAAAAAACAAATTGTTAATTTTTTTTAAAATTGTTAGTAAAAAATTCAATTCACAATTTAACATCTTTTGAAAAATCTTATTATATAAAGGTAATTTTTTGGGTACATGCAATAAGGTCAAATGAAATAAAGCCAATTGACTTTATTTCATTCAAAAATTTAAAATAAAGCCACGACACGAAATTTTAAATTTTGGTCTTATTTCAGAAATTTTGTGAAATTACATTTGTTATTGGTTGTATTTAAAAGCAGGGTTGTAGGCTTTTTCCAGAATATTTGTGTATATGTGTACGTGAGATTCTTAATTAGAATGGATTTTAGAGTTGAATTCAAAAACAGGGTATTCCCCTTTTACAAAATATATACATATATATTTAAACATAGACTTGGATTCAAAACAAGAATTGACAATTTCCGAGATTTTAGAGTTGGATTCAAATTAGGTTATTCCCTTTAGCCAAAATATTTATGTTCTTTAATTATAATCTTAATTTTTACATACATATAAATATTCTGGAAAAAGCTACAATACTAACTTTGATTTATCTCATGTTTAAAATATTTTTGGCTTTATTTCTTTTTCACAAATTTGTAAAAATGAAGCAAAGCTGAAAATTAAGAAATTATGATTTTGGTTTTATTTCAAATGTGATATTGAAATAAAGCAAAAAAAGTGTAATTTGGCTTTTTTTAATTTGGCCTTATTGCATGTACCCAATTTTTTATTTTGTACACATACCTTAACAATTGTATATTTTTTTAAATATATAAGTATAAATATACATTTATATGTATATATGCAGTTGAATATTTATAAATATACGTATACATATTACAAATTATTAAATAAATAATTTTTTATAAGTCATCTTAAAAACCATAACTTATTTCCAGGTGTCTATGAAATATGTACTTTTTAAAGTATTTTTGCGGATTTATAATTTTGCAAATTGTCGCTTTTATTATATTTTTAAATATTTTTGTGCATGCTTCTTCTCAACCTTGAGTTTTGCAGAATCGAATTCTTCAGATTATTCGGAAAGACTAATAGATTTTATAATAACTAATTCTAATAATTCTCATTATAATAAATCTATTAAGGTGTCTCAGCGACTTAATTAATTAGAAAAGTCAAATATATTTTAAAAATTTAGAAGAAAGAATATTAGTAACTACTGAACATCTTAATGAACACAAACTGCTTTAGAAGTTTTTTTTGATAAGTTTGTCATCGACATATTCTGAATTTTTTCGTAGATTCGCTCCAACAAATAACCTTCGAAACGGTTAATTTTCTTTGGTTATTCTAAGTTCCGCCAAATTTTGTTTTTTAATTATAAATAGTTTTTTTTTTATTGTACATTAGACAGAAACTGAGAAATGATTCATTACAAAACATTGAAATAAAAAAATTATTGACATCGGAATTTAGAATTAAATTTTCGTATATGTACGAAACCTAAAATTACCATAGAATTAGGAATAAAGATACATATTTTTAATTTTAAATTCCAATTTTCGAATATATTAATCAGATAAATTTTAATATGAACTACTAAGTTAAAACACAAAAAAAAACATCATAAACGTTAAATGAAAAAAATTATAGGATTTTACATTTTAATTTGTCCTATAACTTCGACTTCAATTTTATGATTACAAATCATTTTTAATATCTTTTTTATATATATACGAGTATATATAGTATATTTATTAATTTGTTATGTTTATACTTACTTACTTAAATATATATATATAATATATTTGTATATTATATATTACATTTAAATATACGTATTGAATTGAAATTATTACCGTAGGCAAAAGTAATTAATCAAAAATTACAATAAAAGTCTCGAATAAATTATATGTCTTTCTACTTATATTCATAAATGTATTTATTTTGTATATATATATTTAATATTTGTTTCAATAATGCTATCTCTTTCTACTCAATTAAATTTATGAAAATTAATTCTTTTATCATTTTTTTATATTTCTCTTTTATTTTGGTAATATTTTTTTTTAAGTCGGCAAACATAATTACCTATATGTATCTATAAAAGTATGTAAGTTATATGTATATAAAAATAAATTCATTTAATGGAGACCTGAACGGTACAAATATGAAATTAGACTTGCTATATATAAAGTTCACAACTGAAAATAATAATTTTATTTATTTGAGTTTAATCTAAAATAAAATTTAATAAAAAGGTCACCGATTTGAAATTGGCTACCCAGCAAGCAATAGAAAAATATCGAATTACCAATTAAATTTTATTTTTACATTTATAATTGTAATAATTTAGCCAGTGTTGTCGCAGTTGTTAATAATTAAAAAAAAAATCCGTGCAGCCTATTTAAAATATTCAGCTATTTTGTTGTATCAAATTAACTGAAGTTGTGCTTGACACAATTTAGAATTGAAGTATGTATCTAAAAAATAATTTTATAATAAAATATACAAGTACCCAATTACTGACAAAAATCGACAAATAGAACGAAATTAAAGCAAAAAATAAATTCAACGTTTAAATTAAATTCTATAAAACATTTAACGTATACAAAGGCAGTCTGAAGCGACAATATTCAGAAATTTATAATTCTAATTATATCAACTAGTCTTTTATATTTTAGAAATGACAATTTAGTATAACACGCTAATTAAATACAAAATTAGTTATACATATACAAATATGAATCTAAAATACTAAACTATTAAGAACTGGACGGAAAGTTAGAAAATCGCTGGAAAAATTTAAATTAAGACAAATTGTGAAAAATTATTTTTAATTTTAATTTTAGCATAACGACAACACTCATTAAACATATACGTGCATCATTTAAATTGGTTTTGTAAATAATAGATGGAGCAGATTATACAGTGAAAAATCATAAATTAATTAAAATTAAAATATAAAATTTTTTTATTTTTTTAAATAAAATATAATATTCAATGCATTGTTTATTAGTGAGCTTTTTGTAAATAAACGAAGGTATTTAATACTTATACAGTGAAACTCTTTTAGAACGAACTCTCACTGAACAAGGAAATAACTATATTTTCTACAAAATGTTCCGTATTTTTTGACTTTTGAATTTGTTAACGTATTCGTAAGGGAAAATTTTTCTCTATACCGTTTGTTACACTATAGGAGAAGTGATAAGTAAAAATCGAAGTTTATAGATCGTATTAGATTGGAAAACTGAGTCGCCTTTGCTATATGTTAATTTTTGTCCGTCCGTATGATAATTTAAGAACTAAAAAAAGAGCTAAAATTCTGAAACATACGTATATTCGTTATTGTATTACAGAAATTATTGCTATTAGAAATTAAACAACTTTGTTTCACTCGATTTTGAGTAGCTGTCATATAACTTTTATTTTAAATACGAATGTTACTCAAATATAAAACATGGGTTGGAATAAAAGGATGGGGTGAAATTGCCAAAAGTAGTAAAGTTTTATATGATTCAAATTTAAACAAATTTGTTACATCAAGACTGCAAGAGGTTCAAAATAGCTGCCATACAACAGTAAATCGATGGTTTATTGTAATTTGAACACTAAAATGTGTTCGACAGTTACTTATATAAAAGTTGACAAGAGCGAGTATAATCTTCCTCGATTTTCCTATACACAAAAGTTTCACTGTATAAATAAATATATAGTACTTATTTAGTCAAATCCAATCTAACTTATAATGTTTACAAAGTTGAATAAATACAGTTTAGATTATAGAGAATGGTATGAAATCAGGTAAGGACAAAAATTAAATAAATATTCAAGTACCTATTTAATATAAATTACCTTGCATAGGTAATATAAATTTAAATATAAAATTCATATATACATTTAAATATATATTATATATTTAATTTTATATATATTAGTAAATAACATTTATTTCGAATGCAAATAATATAATAAGAATAAGCATGTATTTAAATTAATATAAGTATACAATAAAAAATTATTACCTATAGGAATTTTTTGATGCAAAAGATTTTTGTTGAGTAATTTGAAATAAACTTTGCTAAAAATATTCTATACTTAATTGGTTATATTGGTCATAAAAAAAAGTATTAATATTTTAAAAAAAATAGGAAAATATTTCATTAGTTTGTAATCAGATAGTACAGGTAATTTACCTATACAAATTTTCAAAAATTTAATTAAAACTAAAACATGTCATGAGTGTGATTGATATGTTTATGCTATTAAAATTTAATAGTATAATAAAATAATATTAATTATATTGTGTCACATTTTTAAAGATTTAATATATAAGTAAAACTGATTTATGATTTAAAAAAAGCTTATCAATGACTGAAATTATTAAAACGTTCTTTTTTTTAACCTAACAACGTATTCTCGCGTGCCGTGTTATTGGAAAGTAATTTATATGATTTATATTTTAATTTAATATTTTAATTTAATTTATAATAAAGCTGCTTATTGCTTCATTATATGCTAATGTACGTAAATAGATAAAATTTAATAGACTTTAAGTTTGTTCTGCATAATAACTTAACAAGATTTACAAATTTTATCTGTTTATTGCAACATTTTTTAATTTAAACGTTGGTTTCGTTTCGTTTCGTTTATCGTTTATCATAATAAGTACTGTGTAACTAATTGTAACAATATTGATGTCAATATTTCTATTATTCAAGAGGAATTTTAAAAAATATGCGTCGAAGTGCGTTGATATGCATTTAAATGCAAAATACGCAACAAATGAACTTTCAATTGAATTCAAACCAGTCAGGTTCAGGTGAGAAAACCAGATTTCGTAAAAAAATAATAAAATTTGATTATAGTTTTGGATGCAAAATCTAGCTTCAGTAAATAAATCAGAGATTGTTTGGGGCCAATAGCCTCTGATGCAAATAAGTATTCACTTCTAGCTTATATTTTTGCGTTTTATAAGAAATTCAAAGCCAACCCATCGAAAACTATCATATATGATAAAGTATTCCGAAAAAATTAATTTTTTTTAAAAAGATAAAACTAATGTTTATTGTGGAGATTTTAAACGAAAAAGATTTCCAGTTTCGAGATTTTGAAACAAAACGGGATTTTAATTCTCAAAATTCTGAAAATCGAGATATAGTCCCCGATCCTAATCGAAACTACGGTGAAACAGTTTTTAATAAGGAAAAAAATTCCGAAGTGATTCAATTACATCTAAATAACTGTTTGGCGCCTTATTGTTATTTGCTGCAATTAATTAATAAAAGCTTTTGTATTTAAAAACAATGAATTGATTAGAGTAAATTAACCAAAAGCTAATTTAATTTTAATCAAAGTACTTAATACATGATTCTATATGTATATGATGAATCATTTGTTTTAATAAGTACTTAAAATTTATATAAATAATTGTTTGATTAATTACTTAGTATGAAATTCTTAATAAAAATGAATCATTTAGATAATTTTTAAATAAAAACTTGACTAGATAATAAATAATACGAGTTTCCTTAAACAAATGTTGAATTTAAATCTATTTTTAAGCACATACTTATAAAGTCAAAGTAATCAATAGTTACAACAAGTCAAAGTAATTTTAAATTAATAATAAAAAAATTACAATATATTTTCCCCCGACACTGTATTTATATTTAGAATTGAAAATTTAATTAATTATTTATACACATTACGATGATCATTTTACTTTAATTTTATTTTAAATCTTCCACTGTTCCAAATGCCTCTTGAGTTGCTACCACATTTATTTCTAAATAAATTAAAACTTTAAAATAATTGTAATTTTTCATTGGGCCAGTATCCAGATTTATTGAAGAATTAAATAATTTAAAGAGTTTTAAAAAATATTTTATATGACTAGATGCACTGACATATTTATGTATATACATATATATAAGTTAACTACATGCATACATTTTCTATAAATTATTTATAAAATCCGCCCGTTTAAAAAAAAACACTGAATATATAAAAAAGATAAAAACCAATAAAATTAAAAAAATCTGCTGAAAAGGCAACCTAAGCAACAAAAACACACAAATTTGCCAAGTCAAACAATTATTCCACCCACATTTTTCAATAAAAAAATGATGGTGGCAGATGTTGATTTAAACTTTTTCCAGCCTAAATTTTTCTAATACAAACACACGCACTTTAAAAACAAAATTATAAATTACAAAATATAAATTAAAATTGAGTTTGAATTACATTATTTTATTTCAAACACCTAAAAGTATGCAATTATTGTAACAGTATTATAAAATACATTTTTCGTTAATGTATTATGAAATTCAATTAATAAAATGTAAAAAACATTGTTATTTTTTTGCCAAAGCTTAGAACAGTTTAAATAGAAAGGTAATAGTTCTAAGGCATAAACTCTTGAGACGCTCTGTACGCAGTTATTTGATAAGTAAGCAAATTAAAGTTGCCAACTTACCCTTTTACATAAATTTAAAAAATTCTGAGTAAGGTTAAAATTAATTCAAATTAATAAAATCTTTAAATGCTATAGAGTAATAATCCTGAATTAAATATCGAATTTGTTATTTGATCCTAAAGAAGTCAAGAACAGATAAAACTTAATATAAATTTAAAATAATATTTAGTTATGGCTATGGCACATACAGAAGTTTGTAAATTTCAATAAAGTGTGGGATTTTTGAACTTATTTTTCGGTCTGTTTTCGATTTTTGGTCTCTAGTGATTATTAAGTACTTAAATTATGTTTGAAAACAATTATAACGTTATTTGCATAATTTATTTATTTATTTTAATTTTTTCTTATATACATATATATTTTATTTACAATTTGTATTTTCTCTTTGATTTTCTTGTTTTTTTTATTTTGATTTTTAATTTTTATATGGTTGGTAACTATAGTTATGTGTAGTTATACATATATATAGTTACCAACTACAAATTCGATTTTGGATTGCAATTAATAATTATGTTTTTTGGATTTTGGTCATAAGTGTACCAGTGTGGTATAGAATATGGTAAAAATATTACGTAAAAGTTTTCTAATATTTTAAAATTATGGTGATAGTGGTTCCCTAAAAAAGCAACTCAAAATAAAAAACAATTAATTTTTATATATCTCTAAATTTAAATTTTTAATTTCATATTTGAATTGAAAATAAAAACAAAAAAATGTAAAAGTTAAAAAATATTTTAATTTTAAATTGTAAAGTTTAGAAAAAAAATTCATTTGTATGTATTTAATAAGACAAATTTAAAATTTAATTATTTTAACGAAATAATGTGTAAAGTGCGTTCATTTTTTTAAATGCAAACTTCAATATATAATTTAAAATTAATTAATTAAATTTTTTTAAATTACTTTTCAATATTTGATAATTCAATGTGCCCACCAAATGTACTATAAGTTGTGGTATAGCAACTGAATGACGGAATTTATTTGTTTATGTTACAAGTTTTAAAATTTTAAATAGTCTTTGATTGTCTTTTCTTTGAATTTTACACGAAATTTATTTTGCATGAATTTGGAGGTAAATGAGATCGAAGTAAATATATATAAGTATCTGACCAATGATGTAGTTGTAAAAACGCCGCTCTTCATGCAGAAAGTCTCGGGTTCAAACCCCGGTCAGATCATATCTAATAAAAAAATATCGTCAAATTGTATAATTATATCGTAATATAAAATAACATTTAATATAAATATATATAAATAACTCTTATGTAGGACAACAGATGGCGCACAAAATTAATATTTGTGTATTCATAATCTTATATAATAACTACAGCCGAGTAATCAACGACTTAGGAAATTTAACGATTAAAGAAACTGAACCCTATAGTCTAAATAAACCTGGTGAATGCCCTATACTCTTTAGAGGGGTGGAAAAAGAATAATAAAAAATATATAAATGTATGGAATGTATTCGGCATCCAAATACAAATAATATGCTTTGTTTTCTAGTGGGGAACTTATAAGAACACTAAAACTTTAAAATACGCTATACATCATTTGACCACTTTAATTTCTAGTGACAATTAATAAAAACTTAAGAAAATTTTGGAACCATGTTGGTAATTACGCTTGTAATATAGAATCCATTTTTTTTTTGGAATACTCTGTCTTCTTCATATTACTAATACAAAAGAGAAGCTATGTTGTTCCTATGCTAAGTATAAAGAGGCAAGACACGATCTTTTTCTTCCGAAGCTAGTCCAATTTTTATTATGTGTGTGTTTAAGAATTGAGAACTTTCGTCAAAACAACAACTGAGCTTATGTTTAGTTAATACACTTCTTAATAATATGATATGACGATTAATTAATCATCATATTTTAGGACTAAAAGGCAAATAGTCCATGTATTTTTTTGTTAATAACATTACAGTTAATTCTCAGATACATTTAGTTCTAATATAGTTCTCTATAAATTTTCTTATAAAAATTAATTCATTGATGGAACTATCATATTCCCTAATAAGTCACTACTTATAAAACATAGAATAGTTCAAATAATAATGCATAAACCACTTAGAACCTAATTAAAAAAAAAAAAACTTGAATCATGCCCAAAAAAAAAATTGTCGGTTTTCGAAAAATTCGTTAATAAAAAAAAAAAAACAATTAGGACTTCCGTTACAAATTAAAATTTAAATAAACAATTAAAGTCTAAAAATAAGTTTACAAAAACCCAAAGAATTTACTAATTTAAAAATAAATAATTTTTTTGTAATTTCTCTACTTTTTAAAAACTAAGTGACAAAAAATTAATTATTAATTCAATTACATTTAAAGTAATCAAAAAAAAAAAAAAGTTGTAATCACTTTAGTATTCTTCAATTTATTTGAAACAAAATGACTAAACATTAATTATTCTTACACGCATAAAAATAATTTTTTTACATAAATGCTATCTCTTTCTCTCACACACACAAACTTTTTTTTTTTAATTAAATCATAAATAATCAAAATGTATTAATCAAATTTTTTTTTATATTTATCCCATCTCTCTTTTTTTCAGTTATTTAAAACCAACACTTCTCTAGACAGCAAAACAATAGCTGGAAACATAACAGTACATGTATATTTGTATATGTATCCTTATAGCCAGCCAGTTAGTTAATCATCAAATATAAGAAGAGCTATCAGCCAGTCAGGCTGATTTAAATAAACAGACAATATAAATAAAATAAAATAAAAACAACAACAACAACAACAACAAATAAAAAAGATCAAAATTACTTCCTTGAAACTTCATAGGAAGTCTTTAAAAAAAATAACAAAAAGAAGAAGTAATCATTGAAACACAGTACAGACAACCATTTTTAATATTCACAATAGACATTAATTAAGAACTGTTCCTTTTCTTTAAACTTTTTTGTTTTTTTTTTTTTTTTTTTATTTGAAACTTCTGAGAATTCTTTTTTTTTTTTTATTAATTTACTTACACAAATAAATGTTTTTGTAGTTGTAGTTTTTGTTGTTTTTTTTATTATAATAATTTTTTACCAATCATTCAGTCACATAAAACTACACACACACATACAAACACACAAATAAGTAAAAATATTCATTCAAATAATATTGAGAAAAAAAAAAGTGTGGAAATATTTTTTTTTGTATAATAAAAAAATGTGACAAAAGAAAATTCACCACACCAAGTAACACAATTCATACCACACCACAGCTGAGTCATACCAAAAATTCCATCAAAAGGAATGGATTTTTATTTTTTATTTTTATTATAATTTTTCGGTTCTTTTCAGTTTTTCTTATTTATTTTTAATAATCTAAAAAGATTTCTGACTGACGATGAATTTTTCATTCACAATAATAAAAATAAAAAAAAAAACAATAAAAAATTACAACAACAAAAAGGAAAAATAAAAAAAAGTTGAAATAAAGAAGTGTATTAGGAAGCAGACAAATATAGAAGATGGAGCAAGGAGTAAGCCATACTAAAATGAAATTTTAATTCTTTAGATTTCTTTTTTAGACATTTTTATTTTTTTTTATTGTTGTTGTTTTTGGTTTTTTTTTTTTGAATTTTCCGGTTCTGTGTTTTACAATAACAACAAACAAAAACAAAATAGAATAAATCGGACACATTTAGAGAAATTTCTAACGAATCTAAGTAAGTAGGGTAAGAAATATGTAATATGTAGGAATAGAAAAATAAAAGTAAGTAATAAAATAAAATAAAAATTTCAAAGCATAAAAGAAAATGGAACATATGATCTACTTACTTTTTTTTTGGTTTTTTTTTTGTCCGAATTCATTCCGAAAATTAAATGAAAGGAATTTTACTGGAATATTTTTTTAGTTTTGTTAAGGAAGATTTTGGAATACAGGGTGTTATAAAATGGAAGTGATTAAAAATGAAAATTTTATTACATAAGACTGATGTAATTGAAATAAATCTAACTCCGAACTTAATTCTCCGAAAAACTCAATGCCATGCTAAAGAAAGAAATTATGTCTTAAATTTCAATGCCTTTAAATAGATAAAAGTGTCAGTTTTTAAAGCTTGGTCGACATAGAGATAATACACTAACATGCGGTTTTATATTTTTCGAGACGTGTGTCAAATCGGTGTTGCTATATTGAAGCGAAACATGACTTTTATCAAGAAATAATGTACAAAAACTACAATCTTTGTAAATAAATGCCTGAGAATAATAAGTCGCATATTCTAGCCAAAGTCAATTACGAATGTATTGCTTCGAATAATGAAAAAATAGAACCGAAATGGTTCTAAAAAAGAAAAGGCAAATGAAAATGATTGGTGACATTTGAAAGCGCCCTACAAACTCGCTCAAGCGCCAGAATGAAACGCTAAGGGCGGAGACCAAGTTTCATGATCAAAATTTTCTTAGAAGCCGTGACCACATTACTAACCAAAATCTCTACTTTATATGAATACATATCCGAATTTTTAATATCAATTCTAAAACGACGACACTGACCAATTTCATTTAAAATTTTAACATTTGACATTTAAATTGAAAATTTTATTCTCACTCTATACTTAAAAAGGAACTATGTGACAGTGCATATCTATACATTTTTACATTCAATAAAAAGTGTATTCTTAACAGAATAACGTCATCATATAAAACTTTAAGAATTATACTATATAAGGAAAAACAAATTTTCTTTTTCTAAACTTTTTTTTGTTTTTAACAAAATGAACACAACAAAAAAAAATTCAAGAAATATTCAAGTCACATTTCGTACAAAAAATGACGTAAGAGACCCAAATAGTTAACATGGGTTTTATGAAAATTTTAGCATGTTCAAAACATTAAACAAAAAACAAAGAAAAACAGAAACAAAATATTAGCAAAAAAAAAAAATACAACACAAGAAGATTGAGGAAAAAACATGATTCATTAAATTCAACACGAATCTGGAACACTATAACATACACTCAAGAACAACATTATTAACACAGATATTAAAAGTTTTGTGACTTTATTTTGTTTACTTGCATTAAACAAGACAAAGTCATATCATATCAAAAATAATAACAATAGCAATAACAATTATAATAATAATTATAAGCAACATACGTACAACAAGAGAACATAGAAGTTTAGAAAAAGCAACAATTAAAAAAAATATCTAAGAAAATTAAAAAATATATATAGCAACAAAATAAGGAAAATTCAACAGCAACACATGATGGAAGTAGCCAGATAAAATTTATTAAAAAATATTTTACTATCTCGGACAAAGAACAATTTGAAGACTTTGGATTATATTGACATATTTAAAAGCTTAATTATTTAATTTTAACTGGAAAATGTGTTATAAAAATCTCTTATAAGAACTTCTAAACTCTTTTCATGTTTTGCTTTCTTAAATATGATTATGGTTTTGACTTGTTCTAACGCCTTAAAAGCCCAACTAAACGTAAAATGGGTAAAAAAAAAATATGAAATCGATCCAAAACTATTCCATGGAAATATAAAAAAGAATCTAATGAATTATGTTAATTTTAAAACCGCATAAGTGCTAACTGTTCAACTGTTAGGCCTGTCAATACTATATGTACATGTAGCAGGGGTAATATTATATAATTTCAAATATAGTGCCACCATATAGGCCTTATAACATGTAGAAATGTCTTAGATTTTCAATAGATACAATTCAATTTTTGCTTATATTGTAATATTTTGTATTTGAGTTATATGGTATTATATATCTGTGAGTTATATTATTCGATTAAATTATTAGTTTATATTTGTTTATATTGTTATATTAATGTCTTTTTTATTAAAGATTTATAATTATTAATTATTGATTAAGCCATTAATTTGAATCCAATGACGAATGGTAGCTGAGTCGAAAACCAGAAAAGTTTTTTCACTTTCGCATGAAAGGTCGGCACTCCAACCACTGTGCCACCATATACGGTGTTTTAAATCTGTAATCTATAAAAATTGAGTAATTCAAAATGTTACATAAAACGTATACCAGAGAATAGAAAGCGAGATTTTGGGAATTCAGATCTAATTAATTTATAAATTTTTTTAATCTATGGCTCCATTATTAAGTCTAGTTTATAGAGTGGTATTAAAATTTTTAAAAATTATTGTAGTTGAACCAATTTTGATCTGGTTTTTTTTTTTTTTTAAGTTTGTACATCTACATGGAATGGTACTGACTTGTTGCCTACTTAAATGAAAAGTGGTAGTTAAACACCTACGAACAAGACTAACTCAGTTTATCTAATCTTTATTTTTTTGAAAAGCTTTACTAACTTAAGACGATCACATAATTTAGCATAAAACATACGAAATTTAATTACAAGATAAAGATTGTATAACAAAAAGAGTGATCAATTCTGGGCAACATAATAAACTGAGTTCAATAAAACGAAGTTTATTGATAAAAAAAAACTTTTGTAGGTAAATTTAAAAATTAAAGTTCAATTTTTTTTCACAACTTGGCAACTCTTTAACTAAATTATGTTCAAACATTTCAATTTATAGAAAAACGAATCAAAACTAAAAACTAAATTTTATTTCTTATTTTAATCATCGCTTTGCTTTTTTTATTTTGTAGTTATCAACAACCCCGACGGGCAATAAACTTAGAAAAAGGATTGAATAAAACAAAATTAAAAAAAAAAAAATATGTAGAATCTAAAAGTGAGATATCTGCAAAGCAATGCAGATTTTTTTATTCCAATGAAAAAAAAAAATCATTTTTTATCAAATATAAATAAATCAAAATTTAACAAAAAACGGAATGCAATAGAAAATAAAAAGTAATGTCGTCAATATGTTCCTGATATTTGTTGTCGTTTTTCGTTTTATAATCAAACCCAACAAAATAAAATTTTCTTTTTATACCACAGATAATCAAGTAAACGTTTGTCTGACGTTTTATGATTACTTTATGTTCCGTACTAGTTTTTTTAAAGTACTGTTAGCATATTCTGATGCGTACATATTTGTTAATTTGCTGCAGATTAACTTTAAAGAATTGAATACTTAATCGGTAAGAATATAATATGACACTTTGAAAGCATTCTGTCAAAAATCTGTCATAAAAAAATTAGGAACATTGCAGTATAATGACATTTCATGACCTGTCATAAAACATTCTAAGAATATTGCAGTGAAATGACATTTTATGTTCTGCCATTAAACATTCTAGGAACATTGCAGTGAAATATCATTTTATGGCCTGTCATATAAAACATTCTAGGAAAATTGCAGTAAAATGACATTTGGTGAGTTTTGATATGTGATATGTCAAAATAAAGACTTTGCATCTTTATATCCTATTATTTCCTTTAACCAAAAATGTTAAATAGAAATATAGAATAGCCCAGAACAAAGTTCATATATTTCTTGAGGCAAAAGACTCCTCCCCTTCCAAAACCTGTCAACATTACGAAAATATAAAACTAATAAGAATTACAAAAACGAAGCTATAAGATTATCAAAAATTTTGCAATATCAGCATAGTTTTTAGTCTTTGAATATGATTACATAGCGTTCTATTGTCGCTGTGTACCAAAATGTAATTATACATTTCGTTCAAAAATAAAGTAATATGGAGTAACAAAGGGCGTAAAATATATAATATACAAATATAGTACAAAAAAGGACGGATTAAAATAATCCGAGAACTTTAATTTCTTTTTATAATCTATTTTCATTTAATTTTTTTTTTTAATTTTCGAAAATATTTAGTTGTTGCCAGGTTTAATTTTTTTTTTTGCATTATATTTTGCTGTATGCAGCAGACAGATTATAGTAGAATGCAATTTAAAAATTGAGGTTAGGTGAATAATTTTATAAAATAGTTATAACTAAAAGTTCTCTTCAAAATATTAAATTTAAATTATATATTGAATAGAAAATAGACGAGTGAGTAAGTACATGGTGAAAATTTGCAATAGAAGCAATCCATTCAACTTTGAGACCATTTGTTTATAACAAAATGATTTTATTTTTAATTCTCCTCTGTTTTGTTGATTTGCTGATTGGTATATCTGAGAATTTTTGAGTCAAAGTAAATATTGCACTTTTGTATAAAACAACAACAAAAAAAAATTCACTGTAGGCGAAATTTAATCATCGAATGATGATGAATTTACACTATATTGCTATTGTGCAACTAGTTTCTTTATCTTTTATACATGTAAAAAGTAATTGTTTGTTTTGTTTTTTCTTTTTTTTTCACAGTACACAGTACATATATACACATATGTAAAGAAAATTATATAAATGATAGTTATACTTATTTGATTTGATATGAAGTGTTTTTTTAATATAAATATAGAAAAATATTAATAATTATTAGTTACTTGATATGGAAAGGAAATCAAAGTGACAACAAATATGTATTTTTGAAGTTTCGAAAGTAAAATTGCAACAAAATTGAATAAGTAAACTTTTAAAATGGAAATTATAATAATTATTTTTAATTAAAAACCAGTAATAAAATATTTTAGGTACCTAAATGTTAGTGTTGCAAAAATTAGATTTTTTAATGAGGAAAATTATATTTTATGACATTTAATGATTTTGAATTGTGAGTGGCGTAATTGGTAGTTTTTCTTTTCTTTTTCTATGCTTCAAGGGGTCATTTTGCAATATATGGTTAATAAAATTTTTTAATATTCTTTTTTGTATTATTCCCGAAGGGTTTTTGATTGGTTCACAGATGTCTTATTTTGTTTTGATGGAAGAAATTGTCATTCAACATATGAAAGTTGATATGGATTTAGTTTATCATGAATTTAATGATTACTAAAGTCAAACTTTAAGTATTTATGTAAATAATAAAATATTTTTGTCAAATGTTTAGTTTTTTTAAGTGTTTACTGTTAGACACGCTGATTACTAACAGGCTTATTAACTAACTCTGAGGCTAATAAGCTTGTCTATACCATAGATTCCCCATATATTCCCCATGTCCTCATGCCTATTATCAAAATTTTTATCGTACGATACGCAATGACACAAGCTTATCGTTATCGTTTTGTTTTCATATTTTGAAATGATACTCGGTAAAAACGATAAACTAATATGAAAGATGAAAGTTTTTTTTTGACGTTAAAATGATAAATATATACTTATAGTTAAAATTTGTTTATGTCAAAGTGAGAAGACAATCAGTTAATTTAAATTTTTTAAATTAAACAAAATTCTGTCAACGGAATTTTGTTTTGATGGTGAAGAAGCAGAAAAATCGCATCAGATTGGGAAAATAACTTTTCAAAGAAAAAGAATTAGAGATTTTTCGGATCCTCTGCAATTAGACAATCAAATGTAGGTATGCATAATTTATTTTTTGAAATTTTTTATAATTTGTCATCTCTTCCAGTTTCGTTGAAAATTTTAGAGTTTCCAAAGATATATTTAAGATGTATGTATTTGTATGAAATTACTTACATGTTTTTTGAACTCCCTGCTCCCTTTCAAAATTTAAAAAAAATCTTCTCTATCATAAGAAATATTTTGAATGGTAGATTAGTTGATAATTACGATAAATTTTAATGTTCATCATACGAAAGTTTATCGTTTACATTAGAAACAGTACAAAAAAAAAGCTCGAATTGTCAATTATTGGTTATGCTATTAATTTGAACCCAATAACGAACGATGACTGAGTCGATTTCGAAACCAGATTAAAATTTTTTTTACTTTTATCGCGAATGGAATCAGGTATATCGAATGAAAAGTTGGCAGTTTAACCACTATGACACCCGTCTATTGAATAATGTTTTATAATTTGTCCTTTCATATACTAAACTGTCAACTTCTTATATAAATATAAACATATAACTCAACCTGTCTTACAAAGATTTAAAGTTGGGACATGTTAGAAATTAGAAAAGCCAACCAGACATAACAATTTGAGTTAGTTACCTAACCTTGATCAAAAAATAATCGAGTTACAAATTTTTTTAAATGATTAAAGATATGCAAACTGATTGGCTGTTATCCCTAAAGGTTAGTTTTAAATCTTTTATATGACAATAGATAAAATATAGTAAAATACAATAATCTTATCAAATGACTATAACTATAGTTATATTTTCAAAATTTAAATGAAAATCTAATGAAATTAAAATTTAACATTACTATGTAAAGAACCGACTTTTAAAAGTCAAATCCAGTCAATTTCGTTTGACTTTCATGGTTGAATTGAAAGTTACAAATTTCCTATAATTATTTTAAAACATAGTATTAACTGATTCACCACTTATTTAATCAACAATATTGCTTTAAAATTGTTCTGGACATATATTTCACAATTTAAAGAACCCCTATTAAGGCGCCTATCTGATTATTTTGCTTTTAGAATAAATTGTTTAACGTTTATAGAAAAAAATTTGTTTACATTAAAGTATTCAAAACTCGAAGGCCATTTCTTGAATTTCGAACAATTCATAATTTCAACAATTTCTTGGAATTCATAATTTAATATCTTGACACAGTGCCATAAATACACCACTTTAAATTAATCAAAAAACATTTTTATTCCAGAAAAACTTATTTGAAAACACGGTTTATTTTACTATCTTCTATATTCAAACTTTATTAAATAAATCAAATATTTCATTATTTAATTTAAAAATAAAGTTTCTTAAAAATAAAGTTTTTAAAAAATTTTTCTTTCATAATAAAAGGTGGTATTTTTAAAATCTGAACTTTCAACTTTAATTTTTTATGCACTTTTTTAATCTATCTTTTTTATCTCTTCCTCGTGGTAAGATAAGAAACATCACGTAAACACTTTTTTTTGTTTATGTTGGAAAAATCTGAATACAAAAACTTCTTTATGATTTTGGTTTTTCATTTTATAAAAACCAAAAATATTAAACTTTATCTTATTATTTGAAAAACTAACAAAAAAGTGTCAGATACATATGTCGGATCAATATATATATATACACATATATATATACGTATAATCTATACAAATAAGTACATATACTCTAAGGGAAAAAATATCATATTACATTTTATGAATTTACATAAATATTTTTATTTTTATTATATAATCCAAGAAACAGTGGAATTTTTAAGAAAAAAAGGAAGATGCAATAAAAACTATAATTTTTTAACCTTAATAGATAAAGAATTCACCTTTTGTTTATTAAAATTTCACCTTATCTTATTTGTTTTTCTACCAAATTAAAAAATGTTATCTTATTTTTATATTTTTTGAAAGGATAAACTATACATACCATGATAATTTTGTCATAACCACGGTTTTACACCTGCACGAATGTTCGCATTAATCTTTCGTTTGCAAAGTGTCAAAATACCAATGACATATTATTCAGTATATATCAGTTTCAAAATGTAAATAAATATCGTCATGTGTAACCGTACTTATTTAAGGCTCATTTGACTCAGCAATCAAGCCTTCACCCAAAAGACGTTCTAAGGGCGTCCTAAAGACGTTGAATCCGTACTTTGTATTTATTAACATGACTTGACATGGCTTGCGAAATTTCATTTGTCAAAAGTTCGTCACGCTTATGGAATTAATTATTTACACAAATGTTCCCCAAAGTTTGTAATCTTTAAAAATCTTAGGCATGGAAATATATGCAAAATTTCGTGGAACGACCACATATTGTTGGGTCACAAAAGATGCCGCGAAATGCCTGGGATTCTTAAGTAGGGGTAGGAAATACTTTACGTTTACAAATGTATTTCAAATTTATAAAACCTACATTCGGCCGAGGCTTGAGTATAATTTTCACATATTTGTTGGAGCACCCACCACCACTCTTCAATATCTAAATAAGATACAAAAGAGAGAGCTATTCGTATTATCAATGATACTAACGTCTTTAAGTCACCGTCTTAATGGAGAAGCTGCCTGTCTATTTTATAAATATTTACTATAGGCAATATTTTAGAAGAAAATAAAAATATTATGTCAAAAATCAAACTCTATCGCCGCAACACATGGTAAGCAGATCAATCACATTCATATGCACTGAAACAATAAAAATGAATTTAACTTCAGGATACGCATATATATATATATATATATATATTGCACTCAAAGCATTGCATATCTATTGTATTTAAACAATTTGATTATTTCGAACTAGTATCTAAGTGTTGACAAATTAACAGTACATATTCTCATACTTCATAAATATTTCACATATTTCTGACAAATACTGTATACTCTACATATACTCCAAAACGATAGTGCTAACACTGCATACTTATATGCAGCAACAGTAGCACCAGCAATAGCATTAAATGAAATCCAATATATTTAAAATTTATTAAGTTTCTGAATAAGTACAGTTAAGCTTTCAAATATTAATGTGGTGAATACTATTATGCATATGCGACAAAGATAGCACTTCAGTCTGCAAATGATTGGAAATGGGGTGGAGTGAATTTGATTTCTATATTAGTGACAAATAAAATTTATGATAGAAATTATTATTTTAAATTAGTTTTTTCGTACATTATCCCGAACTGTTTAACATTCAGACAATGTTGTAAAATATTGCATTTTAAAATTGTTGACAAAAACAAATAAAAGTACAAAATTTCGACATTTTAAGTTTAGAGATGATTTTATTCAAGTGGAAAAAAAAACAAAAACAAAACGACATTAAATAAATAAATTTTTGTTATTTCGTTTTGTAATTTTTTTTTTGAGAGAAGAATTTATGTGTCAAAATGTCATAGAGAATATGTCAAAAATCATAAACGTGTTCAAGTTTTTTTATTTTCAGATTTTTAAAAGTTATTTGCACCTGTATGTGCAGTCTCTGTTCCAAAAAGAGAGACAACATGGAGATGGGGGGAAGGTTCTTATTCAATCAAATAAGAACTGAATTTTTTTGGGTTCACTAACATTCTGATGTCTAATGAACCTTAACATAATGTACATATTCCTGTGTATATATGTATGATTGTGTTAAAATTTGGAGAAAAATGAATTTCAACTCATATGGTTGGGTAGTTTGAGATTGAGGTGATTTGAAATTGTGGCATGAGTTTTAATTTAAAATTTTTGATAAAATTGCATCAAAAAGAAAGTAAGAGTTTGCTATACAAATTCATTTAATATTCAATTTTTCATTTTGGAAATTTTGGAATGAAAGATCTGTATAGAAATAATAAGATTAAATTATTGTAGAAAATGAGAAAAATTCTGAAAAAAAAAGTACTGAATAATGAAAATAACTTAAGCACAAAAGTACTTAAATATAAAACTATAAAGGACATGAACAGCAAAATGCTAGAAAATTACAAAACAAAAAATATGAAAATGGAAATTACAGGGATTTTGGTTAGGTGGGAAATTTAGTACAGGATAATATTTGATATTTCACATATATATGTACATATATCCTGAAATAATTATAAACTTAGGTATATATAAATATATTATGTATATAATACATGCTATTATAATTACATATGTATTTCGTAATTAGAATATATGACCTACTAAAAAAATATATACATATATAAAATCTCATTATGATACTTCATGATTTTTTAAACAGGATTGATAATTGACTTTCAGAAATCAGGTTAATTGGGTTCCCTACAAAAAAAAAGCAAAAAATAAAATAGAGATATGAGAGTTTAAAAAATTTTTTAAAAAATTTTATAACGAAAAAAAGACATATAAGAAGGATGAAAATATATATAGGTTTAAGAGATTGTAAATTAGATTTCTAATCAAGATTGAAAAATAAAATAGGAATAAGACATTAGTTTCTTTTTCTTCCAAGAATTAGATACATATATTTATTATATATATAAGTATAGATATTCTTCCATGTTAAGATGCATATAACATTATTTCTTATCTTAATTAACATTCTAAAATATCTAATTACCCCTCAATGATTTCTTTTTATGTGTACACAAATTCTTGAGAAAGTTGTACAGTTTTTTCTTCTTTTACCTTTGACAATTAAAATTATTATTTTATATATGTATAAGTATAGTTTATAAGTAGCATTCTTATAATATCCATGCTTTGCTTATTTCTTGATTCACCATATTTGAAACTGTTAATTTACCTGCAATGAAAAGAAATAAATATTAGTTAAATTTTTATAAAATAAGAAAGTTTTATATATTTTAAAATATATTAAATTCTACTTTCATTTAAATTAATACTTTAAGTTTTTTATAATATTGTATAATAACTAAAAGAATGTAAATGTATATATATATTTTTTTTAACTAACTTTTCAGCTGTTCAACTGTTATATTTGTGTTATTAGAATTGATCTCAATGAATTCCACATGCAATTTAAAAATGAGATAGTTCTAGGCTTTATAACATACTTACTTACTTTACTTTAATTCCTTTAACCCCTATTGGGGCATAGGGCAGAAACAAACTCCTTCCATCGCTCGCGTTCTTTAGCCAGACGCTTCACTTGCAGCCAGGTTTTCTGTTGTGACCCTGCTTCAGCTAAGACGGTTGTCCTCCATGTTTTCTTTGGCCTTCCCACTCGTCGTGTCCCTTGAGGATTCCAATCCAAGGCTTGCTTTGCAATTTCTGTATTGTCTTTCCTCAAGGTATGTCCGATCCACCGCCATTTCCGTTTTCGGATCTCGACATCGATCGCGACTTGGTTAGTTTGCTGCCACAGTGCTCTGTTTGAAATAATGCGTGGCCAGCGGATTTTCAATATGCGACGAAGGCATCGGTTAATATACACCTGCAGTTTTTTAGTGATGGTTGCGGTGACTTTCCATGTTTCGCAGGCGTATAAAAGGACACTTTTGACGTTTGTTTCGAAAATTCTTAGCTTAGTGCGCATGGTGATTGCGTTCGATTGCCATACCCTAAAGAGAGCGCCAAATGCAGTACGGGCTTTGCTGATTCTGTTTTCAATGTCAAGCTCAGCTCCTCCATCTGGTGTCAGTATACTACCCAGGTATTTAAACTGCTCTACTTCTCCTACTACTACTTCATTGAAAAGTATGGCTTGATGTGTGCTGCGGCTCGTCCTAATAATCTTTGTTTTTTCAACATTGATTTTTAGCCCAACTTTGATCCCGTTGTTATGTAGGGCTTGACACATTTCGTTGAGTCCGCTACTTGAATGTGCCATTAGACACACATCATCGGCATAATCTAAGTGGCTTAGGCGTTTGAATGTATGCCACTGTATGCCATTTCTCTCATTTTCACCAACAGCGGTAGTCATAACGTCATCAACTACCGTTAAGAACAATATTGGTGAGAGTATGCATCCTTGACGCACACCTTGCTGCACTTCGAAGGGTTCAGTCAGCTGTCCGCAGTGCAAGACGTAGCTCCTTGCATTTTCATAGGAAGCTTTTATGATGGCTACTATCTTTTCTGGAATTCCTCTCCTATTTAAGGATTTCCAGATGTACTCCTGCTTTACGCGATCAAAGGCTTTCTCAAAATCTACGAACATTAGGTGTAATGGTGAGTTTAGTTCTGTAGATTGCTCAATAATGATACGTAGGGTGTTTATGTTATCAACACAAGAATGGCCGCTACGAAATCCTGTCTGGTGCTTTTTGAGCGTTGAGTTAATTCTTTCTTTGATGCGTTCTAGTACTATTCTCGCCATAAGCTTGGAGAAAACGGATAATAGTGATATACCTCGCCAGTTATTGCAATTGGTCAGGCTACCTTTCTTAGGTATTTTAGCAATAACTCCTTCTTTCCAGTCACTCGGGTATATTTCTTCTTCCCATATAGCCTGAAATAAGGGAAGAAGTATAGATGCCGTTGTGTCTGGGTCTGCTTTTAAGAACTCTGCTGGTATACCATCTATTCCTGCTGCCTTGTTGTTTTTTAATGAGCTGATTGCTGATTTGATTTCTTGTACGGTTGGATTGCCCGTGTCAATGCCTCGAAAAGATCTGCGGTTTTGGGGGCTCACGGGTGTTGACTGTTCGACAAACTGATCATTGAGCAGTTTGCAAAAATGCTCCCTCCATCTTCGCAGTTGATCTTCCATCGTTACAAGTAGTTTGCCATTTTCGTCGGCAATTGGTTTTTGCGCTCTATTTTTACGGCCAGAAATTTGCCGTGTGATTTTGTAGAGCTCTGCAGCATCATTTCTGGCAGCAGCAGTTTCCGCTTTCTTTGCAAGGTCTTCCATATGTTTTCTTCTATCTCGTCTTACACTGCGCTGTGTTAACTTATGTGCTTCTTGATATTGAGTGCGAAGGATGTCTCTTTGGTGTTGATGTTGCTGGTGATTAATGTTATTTTTCAGCTGCTTCCTCCGGTCTATAAGATCCCATGAAGCTTGAGACATCCATTGATCCCCTCTTCTTCGCATCGCACTCGGCACATGTTCCAAACCAGTGTCAATAAACGCTTTTTTGATATGATCCCATCTGTCGTTTATAGATATTAAGTTGTTCGATGTTGCGGTTCTGTCACGAAGTTTATTTACAAAATTGCGACAAGTTGATGGGTCTTTTAAACCGTTGACATCGAATTTCGGTATTCTGGTTTGGTTTAACAATCTACGCTGGACAGCTGCTGTGCGTAACTGTAGACTGGCTACTACCAAATGGTGATCACTTCCGATGTCTGCACTTCTTCTGTTTCGAACATCGCAGAGGGATTTTCTCCACCTTTGTTGAATAATGCAATGGTCGATTTGGTTTTGAACTTGACCATTCGGAGACACCCATGTAACTTTATGACAAGTTTTGTGTGGAAACAGGGTTCCGCCAATTGTTAGTTGTCGTTCGTTGCAAAAATCAACTAACATTTCGCCATTATTGTTCCTTGTTCCCAGCCCGTGCCTGCCCATTACACGCTCTAATCCTACATTTTCCGTGCCGACTTTGGCGTTTAGATCGCCTATGACGATTTTAATATCGGCTTTTGGAGCGCTGTCATAAGCATTACTCAATTGGGTGTAGAAATTAAGTTTCGCTTCTTCCTCTGCGTCTTCGGTTGGAGCATAACAATGGATGATCGTGATGTTTCTTACTCTGGATCTGAAACGTGCTGATATCAATCTTTTGGAAATAGGAGCCCAGCTTATTAGACTGTGCTTTGCGCCAGTAGTCAACATGATACCAACACCACCTATTCTTGGTCCAGTTTGGTGTTCATCTTCGCCAGAGTATAACATGAATGTTTTCCCTGTAGAGGATGTATGTTCTCCAAGTCCTCTCCATTTGGTTTCGCTGATGCACATTATTTGGATGTTAGCTTGAAGCATTTCACGTTCTGCTTGCTCATATTTTCCAAGATCTAGCAAGGTACGGACGTTCCATGCCCCAATCAATGTGCGAACCTTATAATTGAAGGTCGGCTGTTGCGAGCGACTTCTTTCGTTTGTTTTTGATTCTTTTATCTTTGATTTATTTCCACTATTTTTGCATGAAATTCTTCGCACCCCCACATCCGATGTGCGATTTACTGCAGTTCTAGGAGCTACAGGAGGATTTCCTTCATTTTGAAGGTTACCCCGTGAGGACCGATTTTTCCACGTTTTAGATTTCATGTTTTGAATACTAGAAAGTAGACCTTCTTGTGTTTCCAGAGATATGGATGATAACGCCATAAGCTCAGATCTGACAGGCACACATGCCCTGCGGACGGTCAGATACATCTACAATTTAGGCCGCCCACTGTGGGTACAGACGCCTTTCATAGCCGCTTCTTGGAAGTACAGACGCTACTCGTATTTGTGTTTAATTTCGGAGTTTACCTCTCCTAGCCTTTGGGAATCCAATCCCACGTAGTACAAGGCAGCACTATCGGCAGTTACTTTGAGAAGAGAGTTCCAGGAAGGAGTCTAGGTAGCTATGCTACCAGGCCAACACTACAACCCACTCCTCTATTTTCGCTGCGCATCCCATATGGGTGGCTCATCCGCCTTCTTCGCCGTTGGACTTACATCTCATCCGCCTCCGAAGCCGTTGACCGGTTTTCACGTGTATCCTCGTCAGGAGCCCTCACAAGGTGCTATCAGCCGGGCCAGCTGAACCTAGGTTTTTTAACGAGGTTGGTACTCCTCCCCCTCCTCCTTTCTCATCCGGGCTTGGGACCGGCATTGGCAGAGTTACAACATACAATTCTAATTTTATTTATATTGTAATATTTAGTATTTGAGTTATATGGTATTATATATCTGTGAGTTATATTGTCCAATTAAATTATTTATTTATATTTTGCATTTATTATATTGTTATATTAATGAATTATTTATTAAAGATATATAATTATTAATTATTGATTAGGCCATTAATTTGAATCCAATGACAAATGGTACCTAAGTCGAGCCGAAAACCGGAAAAGTTTTTTTCACTTTCACTGGAATTTGAACCCGGATTTTTGGCATGAAAGGTTGGCACTCTAACCTATGTGCTACACATCCAATAATTATAATTATTAGATGCATTCTAACTTTGAAAATTTAATTTTTGTAATTTTCTGTCTGATGAAAAGTGAATCAGATTTTAATATAACTACTATAAGTGAAATGTCTTTAAGGTGGATTTTAGCAAGTCCAATTTTTTAATGTGGGGTAGGGAATTAGTATTTTACAATTTCTGTAAACAATTTTCTATAAAAAATTTCTTATCAAATACGGCTATGGCTACGTCGAAATTTATTGGAATATTCTTTTTTTTTAAATATCTTCAGTGGCTTTTCCTGCTATAAATATCCTTTTTATTACGTTTTCTAGGCTCTATTGAACCAACAACTTAACACTAAACAAATTTTAAAATTGACAACGAACCAATTACATTTTGATTAGTAAAAGAACACTCACTTACCAAAAAAAATTATTATTTGATTACTTAGTGATAAATGTTGATGCAATAGGGCCCTAGTCGCTGTCATAGAGATAGAATTTTATATTAAAAATTAAGTTATTCTATGTTATCTCTACAAGTCTGAGGTTAGCTTAAAATCAACCTTTTTTAATTATTAAATTTTGTCGGAATATTGAATATAATTTTTAAAAAATAAGTTTTTAAATGATTTTTTACAGAACAAGGGGGTTGTCTGTACTACTAAAATATAGAACCAATAATAGCATAAACATATTCTGTACTTAATCAAAATAAATAATCTGTGTCATCTTCAAAAATTCTGTGCTTAATAAGTTATTTTACAAGCATTACTAATTATATTAAAATCAATTAATTTCTTAAGTTCAAGAGCCTTTAATAGTCACATTTTTAATTTTTCATATATTTATTAAGTAATCTATTGAAGCATAATGTTATACAATTTAATAAGTTTATTTATTTATTAAATTAAATATACAAAATATTATGAAAGTGTTTGAAAATTCAAAAACCTAAAAGAATTAAATTAATATTACATCAATTTACTATTTGTTACAATAAATAATTAAAAATTTTCGTAATCCATCTACCATGATTTAATTTCATAATATATTTTAAAAAAATAATTTCAAAGAAATTATCATAATTATTTTATATATAAAAAATAAAATTATTGAATTATTCATTAGTTTAAATGGATTAAAGCGAATTTAAATTATACAATCAGCCAACATTTTAATTTACAAATGGAATTTAGAGAATTAAAGTACGGGTCACCTAATAAATTTATTTTAAATGAATATTTAAAATCAATAATTTAACCCCCATTATACATTTTGTAATTTTTACCGTTTTTTTTTTTACATGGTGTCCTTTTTAAAATAAATCATCACTTATAGAAATACAATGTTAAAGTTTGTATTCATATACATTGACAGTTTTTACACTGTACTTAAGTCTTAAACATTATACTAATACATATACATATTTAAATTGCTCTATAACTGTGTAAAATTCTCAGTTTCCATGGGGTCAAACGTCTTTTTTAAAATTACTTAAGTTTTGAGTCACAGATGTCAAACTTTTTAAAAGTAGAAATGTTTTTTAACTCTAAGGAAGTCACAACAATTAAAATTTTTGTTTTTTTTTTTTTTGTTTTTGTTTTTTTTGAAGGGATAAGCTGTAAAAAAAAGGGGTTATAACATTTGGGATTACTTGATTTTATTTATTTTAATATTAAAATTTCAGTTAATTATATTCATTTGGTTGATTGTTGCACAAAATATTTTTTAATTCATATTTAGTTTTTTTTTCATTTTTTATTTTAATTTTACACTTATGATTTGAAACTTATTTTCCAAAGTAAAAAAAAGGGTTTAATATAATTGTAACTTGGGGAAAAGTGTTAGTATATATACAGGCAGAGCTATACAGTTCAATTTTTATAGCACTTAAATGTCATAATATAAAAATTTAAAAACCTTAAATACATGAAAAAACTAAAACTAAAATAGCAACATATGAGTGTTATGTGTCAAAAATTTACTGTTATTATTTTATTTAAGATATTTCAAGACCCTTAACAGTTATTTAGGGTTTTTGTTTTTCTGTTGTTTTTCTTACTACGAAAACAATAGCAACCAGTTAAGGGTAATGAAACTTAATAAGTATTAAAATGGCATTCATAGAGCAAAAGTTATTCAAGAATTTATAAAATATATTTAAGTAAAGTCAATATTATTTAATGAAAATGAGAATTTTAATTCATATGATTCTTGTACATTCAATTTGAACCGTCTGTTATTTAATGTCGTTGATTATACAGTCGTTTAATGTAGTCTAAAGGTTTGGTTCGCTGCTGGTTTCAAAAAATTCTAAATTTTTATTAAATTAGACTGCGGAAAATTTGGACTGAGATTGAAATATGGAAGAGGTTCCTCAGGATACTGTTGGACTTTTAAAAATTAAAGAAATTAACCTGTTTAATATCCAGCTCTAAATAACCTTAAAAACAAATGTACTATTTGGTTTTGAAAATCATGAGTAGAAGATCAAGTTCTTGAAATGGGTATTCTGAATTAATAAACATGTAAGGGGATATTTGGAGAATACATTTATACTTTAAATACAACTTTTACTTCTCAAAAAATTTAATGGATTTCTTTCTGGGTTGTATATTACAACAAACCAATAATCCTTTTGTTGATTCGTCAGATACTTAACCTCTACGCTAGATTTTAAGATTCTTATTCTGAAAACCTCTTTCACCGAGGCCTGGATTTCATTTTCCAAGTAGTTAAATTTTTTAATAAGGGATTGCATATCTACAGGATGAAACGAAAAAATGTATTATTAACAATTGGAATTCAACAAACGGCAATTCTGATAACGTTAAAAATTCGATAATTATATTATTAAATTTTATTATACAATTGCAATACAGTATAACAAAGGAGTGAATGAATAAATGATTGCAACGATTATAAAAAAAACTTTTTTAAAAAAATTTACTAAAGTGTAAAAAAAAAAAAAATAAATAAAAAATTGAGAATGTTTATTATATTTTTATTAAAAAATAAAATATTTCTTATAAGAAAAAAAAAACAAAAATTAAAAAACTATTTTATTTTGAAATTGTAACAATGCATAAAAAATAAGTCAAAAAACCCCCCTATTGAATAGAAGGCAACACTTGAGACATTATTGTGGAATATTATATTTACAACTATTAAATTTTTATTTAATATATGTTTTCTTGAAGTGAGTATTATTAATTGTTTATATATGGTACATACTTATATGTATATGTATTATATATATATACTTATATATATATACACATGTGATATTATTTTAAAATTTTTTTTTGAATAATTACAAATATAAATGTTATATAATGTACATAAGTAGATACAAGTATATATGTATAAATAAATATTTTCCCTAAATTTAATGAAAAATAATAGTGGTTCTCTTTTAAGTTTGTTTTTTAGTTAACTTAAAAATTTTATTTTATTTAATATTCAAAATCAAATGAACAAATGGAGTGAAAGAGACAGAGAAAAACTATTTAAAATTTAATAATAGGGGAGAATTAAAAGTGAACAAAAAACAAATTTGATATACTATTTGTTCTTAACTCCAAAGGGGGGAAACCCAAAGAATTTTAATTTTTTAAAAAAACTAGAAAGAGTGTAGTAGAGTAGAATGTAGAGACAACTCTGGGATACTTGTATGACCGGTTAATTACTATTAGCAAAATTTTAAAAACACAACTTATTAGGCTTTCAGTTATGAACAAAAGAAAATATAAATATACAGCTCTTCGAACCTCTTCCACAACACGGACTATATTTTATTCAGACATTGGTCATTAAAGTTAACTATGATTGACAAAATTTTAAACATCCACCTTTATTAATTATAGAATAATATTCATATAAAAGATGAAATTGTATAGCAGCTTATTGAACCTAGTGCAGTAGACTAACCAAATTTTGTATAAGCTTTGGCCTAACTAAACTTTTTTCAGACACCCAGCTTCATTAGGTGTAGAGTAATGCTCATATAAAATAAGGAGTTGTATGGCAGCTACTCGAACCCGTGGAGGAAATTGGCAGGATTTCAATAGCGATGACAGCTATTTCTATAAAAGAAATTTGTGAAAACTCTTCTCCTCGTTTATTTTTTGCTTTTGATTCTGATTCGATGCATACCTTTGAGTATATATCTACTACCCGCCCTCTCCACAACAACAAAAAACGTAATGGCAATTTAGTATACCCCTTTGACTTAAAGTTATACGGGTATAAAAAATACAATTAACTTTTATAAATAATGTAATGGTGTATGTATTATGGTAGTAATTATAGAATAAAATTCATTTTTTTATATTTTTTGAGGAATTTCCAAAAAAAACAATAAATTTTTTGTTTTTGACTTCATCACACTGAAGACAAACAAAAAAAAAATTAAACTTGTGGTAAAAAGAACAAAAAAAAATATTAAATTTTTTTGTTCTAATGTTGAGAAATTTACAATTTTTGTCTTAATTTGTGGTAAATTTAAAAAAAAAAAAACAGAATAACTATAAAAACAATTTTATAACTTCGCGTTTTATATTTGTTCAATATGCGCCTTCTTCTTTTTACTAAAAAAAAAACTAAAATAAACTTTATAAAGTTCAAAAGATGTCCCGCCCGACTTAAAGATTAAAAAAAATTTATTAAATGCAACATATATAAGTAAACTTAGTAAATAAATCTATCTAAGGTTAGTTGGTATTTAATTTGGAATGTAACAAATTATAGCTAAATAAATAAAGGTGCTAGTAGATAATAATTTGAAAGAATTTTATCTTATCAGTAACAGATTGCTTTTTTATTAACATAATTAGGTAAATATTTATATCACTTTTTATTAAAATATAAAAGAGCTCAAATTTATAGAAATAACATACTGATAAGTGATAAGCATAAAATTATGAATGATTTAATTAAATATAAAATTATTAGTATTAAGTATTAAATTAAAGTTTATTTCCTTAAACTTTATTCGAATATTTACAAATTTATACTTCAACTTTAAAAATTATTTCAAAACACGAATTTAAATACATTTTAAAATCAGTTTTTTTAGGATTTTTCAATTAAAAAGTGATATACTTAAGAATTTGAATACTTATGTATAGTTATAAATTTAAGAGCTTTGTTTAAATAGCCTACCCTATTTCATATATCTTCTGAAATCTCAAACCGGAGCTTAAAATCCTTGACAAATCTTTCAATTATAAAAATCAGAATTAGTTCACATATTAAACATTTTAAATATTTTTTTAAGTCTACAACAAGATTTAATATAAAAAGCTAATGCATACTTATTTAACAGATTCATTAATATTAAATAATCTAATAGAAATTAATTTGAGTTTTTATCACTGTATTAATCAATAGTTTAAATAATAGTCTTAATCTTAAAGTATTAAAATAGATACAATATTAGTTCTTAATAGTTAACTTAAATTATAATTAAGATACCTATAAAGTATTATTGAAAAATATTTTTTTTTACAAATCCCTATGGTTACCAAATATATACAGGAAATAATAAAATATATGCTACAAACAAAATAAATAATATTGTTTGTTTTAATATGGGGGATAGCATGTGCCATTCTAACACGTAGGTTATACA
Source organism: Dolichopus griseipennis (assembly GCA_963082915.1). Classification (NCBI taxonomy): domain Eukaryota; kingdom Metazoa; phylum Arthropoda; class Insecta; order Diptera; family Dolichopodidae; genus Dolichopus; species Dolichopus griseipennis. The sequence goes on from OY720443.1 coordinate 25,169,273, forward strand.
CCCACTTTCAATACTTTGTATATTTTAAATTATACTTGGTTACCATGGTGATTTGTAAAGAAAAAGAATCAAACCCGCACTCCCTCGATTAGTAAGCCAAATGCTAACCCATTAACCAACCGAGACCCAATAAATAATATTACTTATAATAAAATAATATGTATTTCACATCCGAAACCAAAAGTACCCGTCAATTTGCAAAGGCTTTCCATGCACTTGGAAACACTTAATAAATGAATAAAAAAATATTTATTATAGTCAATTCATAAAGCGACGCCATGTTTGTACCACTGCTTTTTTTAAAAACGTCGAGATTATTATAATTTCTAATAATAATAATGAGTTTTTTTTTAACACATTTATTACTTTAAATATTTTACTTATCTCTTTAATGTGGTTAGAGTTCTTTTTATATTAGTTTTTGTTTTTTAATTTGCCTTTTATTTTATTTTCCAATTTTTTATTTCAGTAATTTTTTTACGCATGTAAATTTTTACCAGCAGATTATTTTTAAAAAAAACATAAAAAATTATACAGAAATTATTGACCTTTTTGATTATTATAATCTTTTAATATTGTAATTTTTATACTTTATAGTTTAAAACGTTATGATAATCATAATTAATACTATTATTTTTAATATTATAATTTATAATTTTAAATTCCCATCAATTCCCCAAAGGGAACTGAATAATAATATAAATATTGCGTGTGAAATATTAATAAATTAATATTGATATTTTTAATTAAAATAAATTTTTTAATTGTTATTGATCGTATTTTTTTTTTTTAAATAAATTTAAATTAAAATTTTGTACTGCATTTAAATCCGTCCTTTGTATTTAATTAAACTTAATATTTAAATTAAACATAATTTATTTTGAAATTTGAATATGAAATCATGAACTGGGTATTGGGTATAAATTGATTTCTTTGTCTATATGCAAGTACCACTGGAGTAAGTTAGAACTTAATAACTCTGCAGAATAGATAAGTAACTAAATACTCGATTATACTCGAAAGTATTCAATTATACTCCTTAATTTTGATTAAGTACATTAATTACAGATAAGTAATTATGATGAATTTTACCCAAAAAAAAAAAAAAATCAAGGCCCAGTATATCGCAAATTAAATTTAATTTGGAGATTCAATTTAAATGAATGTATAATTCAAATAAATTTTAAAATAATGAATGGAAGAGATGGATAATATTATAATACATATAATATTACTATTTATAATATATTATAGTTCATTTAGCTATTAATTACTTAAGTACTTAGTGTTCAGGCGTTTGTTTTATTTTTTAAATCTGAGCAGAGCATGGAACTGTCAAAAAAAAATACTGTTTTTTTTTAGTTCTGAGCATTTAAAGCTTATTATTCTTGTTTTTTTTTTTAAATCTGGATACGCTCAGAGCGTGCTCTACGTGCTCAGCTCAAATATTTCGAGGACATCTGAGCAAAATAAAATACAAAGACACTTTGATGTTTGTTGAATTTTATTCTTGCAAAATAAAAGTCAAAATATTTTGTTTATTTAAGTTATCCATTTGTAATTTAATTTTTGACAATTTAAAACTAAAATAAAAATGACAGTTTTTTCAAAACGTGTTTTTTTATTAAATCAGAGCACTCTGAACGTTTTCATCCTTTGCTTAGAGCGTGCTGATTTTGTTCAGAACATGCTCAATTCTATGCTCAGATTTCAAAAAACAAAAACTCCTTTTATAGTAAATATTTAATTAAATAACAATTAAGTAGTAAAAATATATTTTTTAAAGTTGAATAAGTTGTGTTACATCACAATGCATTTTACTAAAACCTAGTAATTTTGGGCTACATACACTTCAAAATTAAACAAAATTGTTATAGGTTTATTACACAGTTTACTTTATTTAATAAATTTACATTTACAAGAACCTAATTTAAGTTTTACTAGATTTTGGACTCATATAAAATAAGTTAAAATCGTTTAAAAGCAAAATGAATAATCGTTCAAATTTTTAATAGTTTTTTCTATCTAGACATCGATATTTCCTCGATTAATCGAAATAAAACCCCTAAGTATTTGCAATTAAAGATTTTTTTTTTAAATTTGTTTTATTTATTTACTTTATTAACTGGTTTTATTTAAATGGTAATTTATTAACTTAAAATAACTTCTACAGCCACCCTAAAACGATTAATTGGCAAAATAACTTAAAAAATCACAATAAAACTATAATTTATAATTAAAATTCAGAAATTGTTGTTTTTTTAATTCTTTGTCATCGACTAAAAATTCAAATATTTAAGACAAAAAAAGTAGTTGTATTACTTTTTTTTTTTTGTAATTTAATTTAATTCTTATCCCAAAGGTTAAACTTCGATTTAAAATATAAGTGTGTATATTTAAAAAAAAAAATTGAAAGTTGTTAAAAACAATCTGAAGAATTTAAGAGGGATAGAGTCAACATCAACCAATTAACAAACAATCGAAATCGAAAATAAATTCGATATTAAGCAAGTAATTTCTTTGTCTATAATAAAAAGTGTAGAAACAATACACAATACAACTTGCATATTTAGTTAATTTATGACAATTATATAGGTATTGTTTTTATACGGGGTGATCTATAGTTCAAACCTTTGTGAATGTGATTCCTAATTTTGAAACTAGAAGTAAGGAAGTTATGGATATATTATTAATCTTCAGATATTGGGAATATTTATGTTCTTTTGTCTATTTACAGACCTTCTTATCCACATACTCTACAAATTTTCATCCTAAATGATTGTCTACGGTTATTGGGTAATTACTTTATATTTAGAGCGAAGATCCTACGAAAATTTAATGTTTATAAAAATTTTTTATAAAAGTAATTCCTAAATTTGCTTTCAAAAGCCTGACAACAGACCCCCTCACTCATAAAACATCTTTACTAGTTTTAGTATCGTAAATCATTTGTTTAAATATTTGCACTGTTATGAATAGCACCCTGTATATAAATTTATATTTATTCATACTCATATATAGTTTCAAAAGTTAGATTTATATAATAAAATTCTAATTATACAATATGTCCTTGATTAAATCTAAATCTAAACTTTCTACATAAATTTATTAAGAAGTACTTTTTTTTACAACAAGTAAGTACTTTATGTATCGAACTACTTGAAACAATTATCATAAATTAATTTTTGTAAAAAATCATTATAAAACAAAGCCCAAGAAAAACAAAATACTAAGAAAACAATTAAAATAGTTTAAGAATTTATTTTAACAAATAGAAAGCAAAACAAGTTATTGGCAAAGTTTTGTACAATTTAAAAAATGTAAAAGAATAAAAAAACTATCTTACAATACTAAAATACCTATATGACTACTTTTAGTTACTTTCGAAAATAAAAAGAAAAAAAATTAAAATTACAATTTAAGGCATTAATAAATTGAAAATGAAAAACAAACAAAAGTTGAATAAAAAATTAAAGTTTAAAAAAAAAATGTTAGTAATTATAGTTTAACTAATAAAAATTTTAAACTTTTCAATTTATGTTTAGAAAATGTCTTTTTTAAAAAACAAAATAATAATTAATTTTTTCTTTAATAAAAAAGTTATTATAAATTTTGTTTTTTTAAGTCTGTCGTACCTTTTTTTTGAGCATAGTTTAAATTATTTTTTAACATAATTATGGTAAAATTTTTAAAAACAATAACATGTCCAATAAATTTGCAAAGCCTTGTGAATTGTAATCATTAATTGTAATCATAACTCTACATATATATGTACAACTTATGATCAATTTACTCACCTAAACTACAAAGGTCTTAAGATATCGAAGACGACAAAAGATTTTGTGCGAATGCATATGAAATGTCATGGCAACAACCATAAAAATTTTTAGTAATCTTTCGTTACTTTAGTTACTTAAATGAATCTTTTTCTAAGTCTTAAAATACACTAAATTCTTAACATTAAGTTATGACTTGATTATGGATATTATATAATTTTAAATAGCTATATAATATATACAAATATTTACTCTTTTTAAATGATATACATTAAGATTGCTTAAGACCCAACGTTTTGGAAGAATATTAAGAAATTAAGCACATTTGACAGCTTTTTTTAAGATATTTAACCGCCAGTTTACTTAAGAGTTATTTTGTGTCTGAAAAACTTCTAAATAATAGAATCAAAACAATATTGCGTCAACTTTGTTAGTCTCTTCATAAATCTTATAGTTTCTCAGTCGAATTTGGATTCACAAATCACTATTAAATTCATAAAAGTACTTACAACAAATCTCTTGTACGGAAATAAAAGTACTTAAACATTATTGTAAAGAAATAAACCAATTACTTCACTATTGCCACTTGAATTTTTTCAACGTGGATCAAGAAGTTTGGCAAATGTTTTTAAAAATATAACTATGGTACAACCTCATGTGCTCTCATTTTTCATTTGACTTAATTTAAGTAAGTAATTAACAAAATTGAATTTGCAAGTATTGAAGTAATCAACAGAAGTTGGTTAGAAAATATACCATAAAAGTAAGTACAAATGGCAATTTTAAATACTTTACTTTAAAAGATATTGATTTCGAGTAACTATTAAAAGTTGTAATAATAATTAACTTAATTATATAAGTACTATAATTTTTTTAGTAGTAATTACTATAGTAATTGTCGTAATTATAGTAATTCTAATATTATTAAGAGAACGCAAAAATTAATATGCACTTTCTTATCGTTTTATTATGAAAATATTTATTTTCTTTTGTTTCAAGTTTTCCAAATTATGATTATCTTTAATATTTAAATTAAAATGTTACATTTAAAAAAAATAAAATTAGTTTATTGCACTTTTATATTACAATTTTTTATTAACATACAAACCTAATTTTATTTCAGGTTTATTTGCGTTTTTAAACATAATTATACTTTGCCATATTTGTATGTTAAAAATATTTTTATATATTTACACTAATTTTACTATTAAAAAGTAATTGAAATCTTAAAATGACCAGTTGGTGTTTTTGTAGGATGGTTTCATAGCGGAAAATAGAAAATAAGTAAAAAAGATGGTGTAAACAACTAATTAATGTTTGACATATAAAAATTATGTCGGCAATACTTTTATTTATATTATGACACTTTTAGGCCAGTACTTTTGTATGTCTAATTTAATTTGAAAAATTCAATTTTATAATTTATAACTTGTTGTACTTAATGTCTCGTTGGTTGGTTTACAATTTCTCTATAGGACTTATGGTACTTGCTAAAAAATAGTTTCTCAAAAAGTTGAAAAAGTACTAACGAAGCATTCCGTAAGTACAAATAGGTCATCTTCATACTGACTAAAACTGTAATTTTTAAAAATAAAATTGTATGGAGTATCTTTAAAAACAAAACTACTAAGTACATATTTGATTACACATAACCAAACAATGTACGTTGAAAACTGGGTATGTTTTATAAAACTCCCAAGAAAAATAGATGGCGTGTCGTACGACGTTTGTTTTATAAACTGTCAAAGTTTAAAAAATAAGTGTACTGTATAAGTGTTGACTCAACAAAGTTCAACTGTATTAAAATTTAATTTGAGGAAAAATAACAATTGTGACGTTAAGGTTGTCAAAATTCTAATATGGTTGTCAGATTAAGCAAATTTTTTAAAACTGCTCAAAAAAGAACAATTATATTTAACTTTTTACAGTAGTTTGCCTTTTTTAATTCTTAGAGGCTTATTTACTTAGACATTAGATTGGATTAGACTTATATATATACTGTAGACTTAGATTAGAATTCTTATTGGTTATGTAGTAAGTTAACTATATTTACTTATTATTTAAGAATTTATTGACCGATATCTCAGTGGTTAAAGTGGTGACTATTCAATCGAAAAGTCTCGGGTTCAAACACTGATCTAATCAAATCTAATAAAAAATATAGTGTATATATTATTATAGTTTAATAAGTAGTCAAAATTCCAAAAAAACAAAGGACTATTATAATATTAGTCAAAATTTACTTGTGCCTACACTACGAAACTATTGTCTGGTACTACTAACAAATAAATAAATTTTTAAATTATTAAAGAAATAGTTTAAATTTCCATTTTTAATTACAATTTTCAGCAATTACATTTTTATATACAATTTTTTTTCTTATAAATAATAATAAGTAAGTAGAATAAAAAATAAGTAGATTTGAATTCGAAATCTTTTTTAAAAAATCCATTTTGAAATATACTATATTTAATAGATCAATATTTTTAAAACGAATTCCTTAACCTTAATTTTACCGTTATCCAAATATAATGACTTCTAGTGTTTTTTAAACCTAAGAATTGATAAAACTATCTAGTAAATTATTTAAAAGTATTTTTTAAATACGAACACCAAGAACAATAAGTACATATTACATAACGACTTGTCTTTTAGAATTTTGTAGAAAAATTCTTTCATTTTTAGTCCATTGATTATTTTCCCCTATACTTCTTTTATAACTAATTCCAAAGAAAAAAAACTTATTTGAATTTGATTGAGTGTAGCTGTCATTTAAATTAAAACTCGGTCTTTTGACATCGTTTAAAATATTTTTATTCGATAAATGTACATATTTTGGAAATATATATAAATTATAAACTACTTACTTCCTAAACTCTTAAAAAATACTCCATATTAAAAAACAACGCGTATAATCTCTTTTGTCTTTTTAAAATCAAATTCAAAACAAAATGCATTAGTAATCGAAAAATTTCGTAATATGAGATCTTCATCTTCTACAAATATACGTACATAACTATGTATGTACACATATGATTTCGAAATAGAAAAGTAATTCAATCAATCAAAAAAAAATAAAAAAACAATTTTAAGCGGTTAAACGTTTTTTGTTATTAGGGAAATTTTTCAAAATATGCGCGCGCATTTTAATTTCATTCTTCGAAATAATGTAAAATTAAAGCCTAAAATGAAAAATTAAACAAATATCAGTTTTTAGATTTATTATTAATTTTGTTTTTTTTTTATATTTTGTTTATTTAATTTTAAAAAACATTTACATTTTTTGTCTTTTTAAATTCGTATATTTATATTTATGTCCATAAATAGGGCGTTCAAATGAATTATAACCGCTAATAAAAAACAATACTGCATAATATTAAAGACTATGGTATTAATGTATTTGGTGTATTAAATATGCGATGATCGATTTTTTCTTCCCCCATAATTTTCGACTTCGTAAATCGAACCACGATCTTTTATTTAACTTATTTATAATGAAAAGTTTTTTGTTAATTGGGTTTTCAATATAAGTATATAAATTTATGACAGCAGACATGGCACAGATGAAAATAAGATGAAAAACCTCAAATGAAAAATAAAATAACACCGAAATATAAGAGAGAAAAAGAAAATATTCGATTACACGCATTTATAGTACATAAGAAACCGAATGTAGCATTAATAATTTGTAAAATGAAAGTAATAAAAACTTTTTTTTTAAAAACATAACCAAAGATCGAGAAGCACACACTTTTGGGTGTGTGTTTTTTTTCGAAATGCCTACTGAAATTTCATTTTTTTTAATCTTGTTTTGGTTTTTAATTTCTTGTCTCTTCATTTCATCTCCACCATGTGTCTTTTGTCTTCCTCTCTTGTTACCATTTTGAAGATTCATATGTTATTGAAACACTGCGTACAGAGTGTTAATAAGAATCGGTTTATTAAAATATATAACTATGTACTTATATATTCAACGGATGATATGGTGAGCCTTTCATCTTGAGGCTATTATTACTGGTTTTTTATGATACTTTAAGTTGTTTTGTGTTTCTGTTTTGTTTTCAAATTTTATCCTCTATCTGCATGCTTAAGCCTCATGTTAGTTAAAATTAAAAGTTTTTTAACATTTTAAAAACATGGGAAGATATCAACACATTGAATGAATAGTGATTTGAAATACGAATATATAACTACTTGAAAACTAATGATAGTCATGTGTAATATCCACATTAACATAATTTCCGTGAATCATGGTTGTTTAGATAATATATCAACAACAAACTACAAGTCTTCATCAACAAACACCTAAGAATAATATGCCGAATATTCTGGCCTAACAGAATTAGGAGTATAGACTTGTGGGAGTTAACAAATGAAGAACCAATAATTAAGCAAATTACATGGATTCGAACTGGACACACACTAAGGAAATGTGATTATTGCATAACAAGAATGGCGCTATACTGGAACCCTCAAGGTTGGTGGTGTATGGTGGATCCAGAACAAGAGAAAGACCCACAACAACATGGAAAAGAACAGTGCTTGATGAAATAACTTGATGCGAGATATCCTGGAATGAAATTGAAGAGACAGCTAGAAAAAAGGAAGATTGGAAACTTCAAGTTAAAACCCTATGATCACTAGTGGAGTAACAGGAAAAAAAACTACTAAATTTTTATTTTATATGAAAATTAGTTCTATGAGAAACTACATATTCGTCAAACTTAACAAACTATAAGACACTTAACATTTTATATATATAAGAGCCTGGAACCAATTGTATTAACCGTATCCCTATTCAAATAATCAAAAAATCATTTCTATTGATAAGTGATTCTTATTCAAAGCTTTTTGATAATAACTTTGATTGGTGAAAAAAAAAGTACACTTATCAAAGATATGATAATCAGAAACCTATTATTCCAACAACTTATCACTAATCAAGTAACCATTTTTTGATAAGTGACTATTTTTACTAATCAATCTTGATGGTAATGTTGTCAAATATGAATTTCATGCAGCAAAAATTTATCAAAAATTGATTATTTGATTAGTGATAAGTTGTTGGTAAATAATGCCCAGCTTATAGTGAATCAGTGTTAAATGATAGATGCATAAAGGCCGTGAGTTATTTTAGAGATTCTGGGATTTTCTTACTACAGCTGCAATTTTGATAAGCCTGTGATTTTTAAAGCCTAAAAATCTGATATAACTTTTTGTTATCTACAACCAAAAAGTACACCTTGTACAATAGATTAAAAAATCTTCAATTTTTTATAATCGAATATCTAATCAATTGATTTTTTTTCTTAGCTGTTTTATCTTCCTTTCTCCGACTTCTTTTCCAAGTTATAATAAGTTTCTAAATTTTGAAAATTAAGAACTTTGATAAGATATTATCATCTCCAAAAAGTCTGAAGCTCCTTCTCCTGATTTGTTGGAAGAACTTTAATGAAGAAAAACGAAGATTGATAAAAGGATGAATATAAATTTGAGGAATGAAATCGCCTAACGTTGAAGTTGTGTTTTGTTGTCTTATACAGTTTGTTGAAAAATGAAGCATTATGAAATTCATAATACCCCGTCCAAAATAAATTTACTTATCAATGATTAGAAATTCAATCGTATATAAGTAAGTATAGTTAAAAGAATATCATTTCAATAATTCTATATTTTATCTTGTTTAGAACGGAACTCTTTAATGGAATGGTGTTAACAAAACTTTTAGAATTCCGGATATGTTTTTTAATGATACGTAAATGGGTTTTAAGGCATTTAAATAAATTATTAGAAATATTCTATCTTTTAATGGTAGGAAAATGGTTGTGGTTTTCTCAAATTTCTTATACATTTAATTTTATTTGATTTCAGTTTTCTTTTAAAAAAAACTTATCAAAAAAACTTTTATAAAAAAAAGTTTTTATTTTTCTTTTTAAAAAAAATTTTTTGATTTTATTTAAAACTTTAATTGTTTACATTAAAAATGGAAGTTTTTATTTCATTTATACTTATATTTGATAAAATTTATTTAATTGATCTCATCAGATCATGTTGTATTCAATTTAATTAATAAAAAAAGTTTTTTTAAATTGTGAATTGTTTTTAAATTGTGAATTGCTTTTTTAATGATTTTTTGTTTGGTTTTTTATGAAAAAAAATTACTTTCATAATATTTTGATTATTTTATTATTTAAAGTTGAATTTAATTGATATTAATTTGATGTTTTTAGGCATTAATTTAATTATTTCATTTATTTTTGATTAATTTGTTAAAAATTGAAAATTTTTTTGTACTCTTATCTTCGCAGAGGTTTATATGCTGGGAAATTGTTTAATTAGGAAGCTAAGCAAAGGCGTAATTTAAAAGAATGAAAATCGCTGGATCTTAAATGAGAACCACCCAAAGGTGGTAATTTTAAAATTATTTAATATATACATTGATATTAATAAATATTTCATAAATTTCATACAGACTATGTAAATAAATAATGCAGATTCTCTTTGGATTCAAATGGATACCTCAAAATTTATAAATTACCAAAATAAGGGAGATAAGTCGGTTAATTCTACCTCAATTCTCCATTCTATCCTATTATTAATAAAATAAAGTATTCATTTCTTTCATTTTTTCTTCAGGGTATACTTAAAGTATATACAGGGCACACATACAGTTAGCATTTTATTATAGAGTTGGTGGGAGGTGGTTTTACTGAATATGGGTCTCAGCTCTACCAAGGGAATTTAAGGATTCCTTAGAGGCTTTCAAAGATTTTTACATTACCCAGCTACTCCAGAAAAAACATTGGAGACTTACATTATCTAATAGAATAGAAAAATTGTATCATAAAAGTCGAATAACATTATAATAGCAAATATAATAGTTGACTCTTAACAAAATCTAACCTTCAAATAAACTACGCGTATTACACTCGAATCGATGATAAAATTTCAAATGATCAATTCATTGTTAAATATATCCCATTCCTAGACCCTCAGTAGGAATGGTAAAAACGGGAGCGTATCAAAATCACACGAATCAAAATTTCGTGTATCAAAAATTCGTGCTTTTATAAATCTCGTGTGTCAAAATCTCGTGTGTCAAAATCTCGTGTGTCAAAATCTCGTGTTTCAAAATCTTGTCTAAAAAAGCGATTTTAGAGTGGGTTTCAGAGTTTTAATACGCTTTTTCCAGAATATTTATATATATGGCTGTGAGAGTTTCTAAATTAAGAAGGAAACGCGAGATTTTGACAAACGAGATTTTGAAACGCGAGAATTTGCTACGTGAGATTTTGTACTCAACCCGGTTAAAACATGCAAAGCAATGAAAATGATTACTTGTAATTTTAAACCAACGGCCTGTATTAAAGCTCATTTGAAACTTCCGAGTGTTTTAATTAGTTTCTTAATTTCTACTTATGTTATGTTCTTAAATAGGAGCTACTTCTGATAGTCATATTTATTTGAAAACCCAGATATAGTGTTTGACCCACAGAAAATAATTTAAAAATATAAAATGCAACAAAATCAACCAAAATGAAAATAAGTATTAAACGGATTAAAATAAAAATTGTAAGTATTAAGACTTTTCTAGTTTTTCCAAAATTTTTCAATTAAACTGAATTTTAATTCAAGTTGAAATTAAATGAAAAAATAATTTCCTTATGGATAAAAAAAAAATATGAGATACTTATTCATTTAATTCATAAATATGTCACAGATACATTGTGAAAAGTATCAATAGAAATTCCTTTTATTTCTTCATAGAAACTGATAAACAATAAATTGAAATCATACGTTCTTTAAAAATATATTTTATACTTAATATTAAAATATAAAAAAATAAAATTTGAATAAGTTTCTTAAATGCATATGTTTTTTCTCCCCCTTCCCTCCTGTTTTTATTCACATTAACACTTAAAAATTTTCTTAAAATATAAATACTCGTACAAAAACTGATTGAATTTGCAATTTGAACTACAAAAACTGGGTTTGTTGTAAAACACAATGAGTTCATGTTGTTTTCAAATACATATGTTAGTTAAAAAAAAAAAAAACGAAATAAGTGTTGCCGTTAGAAAAGTTTATTTTTTAGAATTTTGAGTAAAAACGAAATATTAATAAATAAGAATCCTGATTTTAAAAAAGTTAAGTAAAAAAAAATTCGTCAACTTACTAAGTACTTTTTATAATTATAGAAAAATATTTAAATTTTCAAAAACTCGGCAACACTGAATTATTATTATGTTAATATTAATTTTAGTCACTACGGCTCTTTTTTATCAAACAAGAACTGATGGCAAATATGCTGGTGCTTTTAAGTACATACAGAAAATTCAGAAAGTTTTTGGTAAATTAGAAAGTACTTGTAACTAAGTACTCATATTGATTCTATATTGAATGTCATATTAATTGAAGAAGTATCAAAGAAAGTACTAATAGAATACGAAACAAAATAGGTTACAAATTACGGATTAAGCAAATTCAACAGTTATATTAACTAATTATTTTTCAGGAGAGCTCCTACCCCTGGTAATTTCCCATTTAGCTTCATGAATACAATTATTTTTGAATAGATCTGGAATTGTTAGTTAATTTTGACAATTCGAAATTTTGGCAATTCCGAATTAATTTTATGTCAAAAAATTTCTAAACACTTTCAGCTTGGTTTGAACCTGCTAAAAAAAATATATTTATTTTTCAAAAAAACACCCTGGCAAATCCAAATTATCAAAATCATTGCCACTAATTGTAGACAAAAATCAAGTACTTCATAACTAAGTAGATAAAGTTGGCATTTTACCAACGTAATTAGAATCAATGCAAAAAATAACTAAATGGTAAGTAATTTTGCTCTTAATTGCTGTAAAATGGTAATTCTAAATTGAAAAAAAATTCAAAATGAAAAAATAAACAAAATACTAAAAAAAAAAAAAAATATTTTATTTTAAGTGTTTTTGGTATTCATTATCGCAACAATCAACAATTGTTTGACAAAATTGAAATTGACGACAACCTTTTTTTAAATAATAATAAAAAAAAAAAAAGTAAGATAAGTATAAGTATAGAAAAATATGTGACAATGGAATGAAATCTTTGAAAAATATCACAACAATTGATCTTATACCGTTATAGAAGCGTTGGCGTTTAATTTTTTTTTTTTTTTTTCTTAAAAGTTTACATTACAAATTGCAAAAAACATACTTTACATTTTTTTTTTTTTTTTTTTTTTTTTGTAGTTCATTGATATTGAAAAAAAAAATATTTTCTTGCTCTCGACCCACTAATTTTGAAATGTTATTTAAAATTTATATTAAACATGTGGTATTCAGTGGCATAAACTATAATACAGTACAATTCACATGAGGGTGTGACATTGTTTATAGGAGAAAATTAAAAAAAAAAAAACAGAAAAACAAAAGGAATACATGTAATAAGGTAAGTATTTGTATTTGTTTTAAATAGTTTAAGTACACATTAGAAATCGTTGAACTTAGAGATAATAAATTTTAATTACTAATATACTTGAAGTAATTATCATATAGATAATAAGTTACTATAATTGTTTAAAGTAAAGAAAATATTTTTAAATACTAAAGTACTTAGTAATTTAAAAAAAAAAGTTTGTAATTGATGATAAATTGTTTATATTTTTTAGCTGTGACTTTACTTTGATTGCATTTTTGTGGTGGGTCATTTGAGTACGATATTATCTAGAACCTATAAGCTAATGATTACCTCAAAAATATCAGTACAAATTAGATTTGTATAATACTGAAAAAAATTGTACTTAAGTACTTATTACTATATCAGGTACTTATACTTATTACTTTGTCAAGTTGTAGTATTAATTAGATTTCGATATTTATAAAATTTAAGTATAAGTAAAAGAATCAAGTAAAAAGACTTGTAATTGCCAGAAAGGAATTAAATTTTGAATTTAATTACTTTTGTAATTATTTTTTGATACTTAAGTATTTTTGAGTAATTGGTACCTTGCACTTTACTTTACAACAATATAAATGTCATTATTAGTTAAGAATTTTTAAAATTCTATGAATGGAACAGTACTTGTATTTATGTGCAAGGACAAATTGATATAACAACACTTCTATAAATTGTTATTCAAAATATTATATAGTTTAAAAATTTTAATTGATCTTTATGAGTTTTTCAATCCAGGTAAAACCTAGATTTACATGTTTCGTTACGTTACAAGAGCAATTCAAAAAATAAAACCTAAATTCAATTAATGAAGTAACGTAAATCGAAGTCCTCGTGTTAATAGAACAGAAATAACTAACAAGTTGTTTGAGTACTTAATCTATTTTTGAGCGTTTAAGTGAAATGTATATGAAGTAAACCAAAAACCGAATAGCTTTCTTTTAATTTCACTAAAATTTTTTTTTATTTTTGCAAATAAAAGTATTTCGTCTTCTTCAGTACTTGTACTCGATATCCAGTTCTTAGATATTGTACTCACTTCATGTATTTAGATATAAAATTTAAAATTAAAAAGAAACTACTTGGTTTTTTATTTAATGCAAAAGATTTTAATTAAAGATTTTAAATAAAAACATAATTGCGCAACAAAAAAAAAATTCAACTACTAACTTACAACCAATTACTTGAGAAAGTTAAAAAACAAGTACTACAGAGTTTAATACACTGGTATATAGTTTAATTACTAACATTTAAAATTGAATTAAATTCAGTTTGTAAAATATTAAAACTTTTTTATATTTCAGAACAGTTTCAACGGATGTTCCAAAATTATAAAATATTGAGTTTAAAAAAATGAATGTAGGTACTTAGATATTAATTGAATTAGAAACGCTTCACCACTGTTTACCATTTATTTATTCTTTCATAAAATAACATTTCATATATAAACTACTTAAGAAAGTATATTATTGTTATGTTGGCAGAATTAAGAGACTCTCGAATATATATATAAACATTTATGTTATAAATATATATATATATATATATATATATATATATATTTGAGTCGATTCATTTAAGTAAATTTTCACGTTGTTCGTATAATAAACTTTTAATTTAATAGTTAGTTTTAAAAATTGCGTGAAATTTATATTTTGCGGTTTTTAAATTTTTTTCTAAGTAAAGTATATATTTACATTTATATATATGTATATATACGTATATATATACATATTTATACTTATATGTACAATTAATAAAGATTTATGCATAAGTGATTTAAAATGCTTCATCATAAATAAGTTTAGTATAGTTAAATAAGTAATTCAACTATTAGCCTAGTTTTAACGATCTAAATATTAATGTTCATACATATATATATATATATATATATATTATATATAGACTTAAACATATGTAGTACATATACTTATATATATATATATATACACAAGAGTTGGTTTAGTTTTTTTCTAATGAAATGGATGATTTATATGGTTTTATGAGCACACATAAATTATTATAATTAGCTACATATTTACTTATGAATATATTTTTATATATATAGTTCTATATATATATATATTATGCAAATTGAAGATTTGTAGAGATTTATGAACAGGCTATATACATATACTTATAATATGTGCTCTTTTCGGTTTTCTTTTATTTTAAGTATTGAAAATTTTTATAAAGTCTTTTTTTGCTACTGATTTAATACAATTAGTTAAAAAGTAATACTTATCATCTTATGGTAAATAATTTTATTGATATTTCTAATTTTTTGAAAAAGAAGTAAGAAATTTACAAAAAAAAAAAAAAGAGGTTTCAAAATAACCTACGGTAATATTCTACTTTCATTTTATACACATATACTTATGAATTGAATACAAAATAAAATTATTACATATATATGAAATTAGAAATGAAAATTTTGTAAATGAAGATGATAAGTAATTATATGCACTTATTTAAGAGATTCTTGAAATTTAAAATATTGCTGAAATGAATTAAAAACAGATTTGTATCTTATTATAATGTGTATAAGAAATTATTAAATATGTTAAGGTGCAATGAACTTTTACTCATGTTGTATTTTATTGTATGTAAACTGCATTTTATTTTAATGTATTTATATCATTCGAATTTTATTATGTTTATAACTAGTAATTACATGCAAATATTAAAAATTTTAGATTTATAGAAATTTATATATAATTTTGGTATAATTTTTTTATTTAAAACTTTTAATTACTAATATAGTAACTTTTAATTACTTTAATTACTTCTTTGCTACTGCTAAACAATGCGTAGACAGTTATTATCGGTCTAGTACGAAATCATGAAATTTTTAATCTCGCTCTTTAAAATCCCGTTTTCTTAAAACTTCGCCTTTTAAAATCTCCTTTTGTTATATTCTGGAAAAAGCTGATAATTCTGATTTTGTATCCAACTGTAAAATCCTTAAAAAAGCGAGATTTTGAAAAAGCAAGATTTTAAAGAGCGAGAAAAAAAAGAGTAACCTCCTGAGCACAATGAGCGCAACCAGCAACGTTGAAATTCTACTATGCAATGCACAAAATTAAAGTAACAACAACAAAAATTCAACGCAGCCTTGACGCAAAAATGATTCAACTTTTAACTTCTGCGCTGCTTTGACAGCTAATTGTTTATGTTTTGTCAGCCATATATATTTATTATTACTTTTTAGTTTGAAATTTGAGAATATGTATAGAATTATAAAAATTAAATTTATTTATTATATAAATAACGAAATTAAAAAATTTTATAACACTGATTCAAATATTAATTTTGTTTATTTACTTAATTTGTTTACATTAAATGTCACTTTAACGCTTTCAAAACTTTATCTTGTGCAAATAATTTGATTTTTACGTTTTTTGACATTTTGACTCTTCGATGCCTTGTGGTCAAGTCATAAATTTGACAAAAAATCTGGATTTACACTTTTTGTGCCAATAGAAGAAATAATCAATCACTTGTGTAAATTTTAGATTTATCGAAATTTAATTCAATATATGTAGATATGTATAACTTGATCGAAAAGTATAATTTCATAATTTCTAAAAGAACTTTAATATGGTTTCACATTAGATAAAATAGATTTACTTACCCCTTTTGCCAAAACTGACATTAGTAACTTTTTATTTATTTTGAGTTTTCTAAAAAGTGGACTTAGACTAAATGTAATTATGTTATCAGAGGTTAGCCATGTGTTGTTATATATTATTACATATGAGAGGTATTTATAACCTTTTGATAAAACTTTGGTAAAATAAAGATATGCCATTTAAAATATAGAATATTTAATAATAGCTATAAAGTTACTTTAAACATTTTAATTAATTAAGTATAGGTTTACATTCCTTATAAATTTTTTAATTCAATTTCTAAGAATAAATTATTTAAAGAAATAATGTGAAGAATTTTAAAATCCAATAAATAAAAAAATAAAAAATATCTGACTAGGATTTATCTACATAAATAATTTTTAATATCTTTTCATTTTTAATCTTTATTTTATTTTAATTTGTTAATTTTATAGTTATATTAAGTTGAAATGAATCGCTTTTAAAATCGTAATTTTCAAATTAGACATACAGAATTATTTACTAGTCATACTTAGTTAATTTTTTTTTAATAATAATTTACTTAATATATTGTAATAATAAAAAATCTTGTATCGCATTAATCACAAATCGTAGAATAACTACTTATATGAATATATAATTGTACACATATACTTAGTTACTAATTAATTAAAAATTAGTTATGTATGTGGAAAGAGATAAATAATAATTCAAGGTTAAAGATAGAAAGTACTTTAACATAAAATATGTAAAAAATTTTTTGATTGATTTATTGATCAGTCAATAAAGTTTGAAACTAAAAGCTAAGTAAGTAATTAGTTGAATTAAAAAAATTTTAAGAATTTAAGAATATTTTTTCATATGTGAGAAGGCGGTACAATTTAAGTGTTATTTCTTTTTAAAAATATTTTCAATTATTAATATTTTTATTTGGAACTAACTAAGTAATAGTTTATTTTATTAATGTTGGTAATAATAATTAAATTAATTTGTTAGATTACATTAATTTAATTGAAAATTACTTTTCGGAGGTTTAATTTGCAAGTTCGAATAATATTCTGTTTAAAGAAAAATGTCTTTACTTATTCTACTTATTTCTGTGTAAGGGTCTAAAACCATAAATTAGATCTAATGCAATTTTCAAATTGTTTTCAACTAAGTATGTAATAGAATTTTTCAATATGTATACAAATATTTCAACAAATATGGTCAAATCAAAGAAATATAAGATTTAAGATTCAATTTATTAAATTTAATAGGGAAATTGGTTGAACGTCTTCTGGCTATTTTTTTTTTTAATTAAAAACATTTGTTAAGTGATTTTTTGGCTATTCCATTAAAAGCAAATTTTAAAAAGAATATTATATAATAAAAAGTTATTTACTTGGTTAAATATTTTTTTTATCTAACAATTTTTTAAAAAAAAAATTGATTGGTTTTTTTTTACTATTGAGCACAGAAATAGAAACTTCATGTAGGTTAATATATTTAAAAAATGGGACAAATGAACACAATAATCTAAGCAAAAATAAATAAAATCAAAAATTATTGAACTTAATATCAAGTTGTCATGCGCTCAATACGTTGATGGGACCATATTTCAAATGTGGTTTCTAAAGTTGATGTGTACGATTTAGCCAAATTGAAAAAGAAAATTGGGTAACATTTTTCTTCAAAACTACCAACCAATATTTACTATCTTCCAAAATTCTTAATTTCATCAGTCGAGTCCAAAATCCTATTAGACTTTCATCCTAAAAACCTTACTTACTATAGATTTGTATATCAGATAACATCATAAAGTTTGGGTTAAATATACCCTGGTTTTGAGTTTCTTTAAATCTCAAACTACCCAAAGGACCAAAGGAACTTCCCACAGTTTCAACTTTTAAGACTTTCAACTGTTCCTCATAAAATGAAACAAAAATGTTAAAGAGGTTCAAGCAGAGCATCAAGGGACAATATTAAAAATGAAATATATATATATTGTTACAGAAGACACAGTTCCTTAGCCCAAGACAAAAAAAAAACGTATAACCTATATTTACACAGAAGAAGAAGTGGTGATTAAAAAAACTTAATCTATAAATTGAATTTTATTGAATATTTCTTTTATTGAAATATTTATACTAAAACTTACTTAATACTTTTAACGCCTAGGTCCAATTCTTTAATACTAAACGTTTAGTTATAAGTTATAATATAAGTATTAGAAGCTATTTTTTATAAATTCTTAGACTTCTGTTGTACGGTCCAAGCATAAATAAGGAAGATATATTTAAATTAAACCTTCTTGCACTGCCTGGATAGTTCAACTGTATAAGGATGAGGATCTTTCGTACTCCTTTTTTGACATTGAAAACTTTGAGTGAAGGCAATAATTGTTTTATTTTTTTAGAGCAGCTGTTAATCCCTCCTAAATAATATTAGTACTATATAATATAAATTAATTTAATTATTTTACAAAAAAGCTATACTAATTTTAAAACATTTTTATTGTATACGTATTGTCAACCGACAAAATCTATCATTAATATACTTAGGATGACATTGAAACTTTAAAAGGTGTTTTTGTTTTAATTCATTTGATTGTTATAAATATTCACCTACATCTTTAAAATATATACTAACTATTTTCTATATATTTATTAGCTCAAAGTGGAACATAAATTTGTTTAATTTTTATTTATTTAAAAAAAAACAATAATCCATTCTTATACTAAAATGAATCGTGGGAAACTGTGATTTATATGACAATAATATTTAAATATATATATATATATATATGTATATATAAACATATCAGATACAATTATATAATTATTATTATACAACAATTTAATATTGAATATCTATGACATAATACTCATATATATTATATATATAAATATATAACTCTTTTATATCCTAATTCTTTGTTTGGGTCAATATAATAGGAGACAGGATGTTTATTTTTCAATTTAAAAAAAAAATATTCAAATATCATGTAACATGCGATTTTTTTTAAACAACAAAATCTGAAAACATTGAAAATTTTACTTTTGTCTCCATATAATAAACAAATTTTTTTTAATTTCATCGCTTTAAAAAATGTCCGTGGTGTCATGTATGATTGATTTTTTTTTTTTTTACTTCTCATTCTAATATTATCCAACTAAGTGGTGGTGCAGATACTAAAAATGTATCTAATAACCAATTTTAATGGCATTTACTACTGTTATTCTTAACCATGAAATAAGATTAAATTGTCTCTTTTTTTGTATGTTTCTATCTCTTTCTTTTTGGTTTTTTGTCAATTTGCAATTGAAACAAATTCAAATCTCTGTCAATGCTTTATTGAAATATATATTTTGTATATATATATACAAAAAGTCAGAAATATAAAATAAAATATAGTTAACTAATGTTTTTAAATGATTGTGATTGATCTCAAAACTGTCAACCATGACGATTTGATAGATTTTTAGCACGATTTTACAAAAAAAGAAAAAAAAAGTGGTTGAAAAATTACAATAACTCAGAATATACATATATATAAATATATACATATATTGAAAATAAAACTAAACATTTCATTTGAAGTTTTATTCATGTTAAATAATACGTCATATTATAGAGTAAAATATATCTTCCTTCTATTTGATCTACTTATTATATTATTTTTAATTATTATAATAGTTATAGAATTAATATAGGAATACAAGTTAAAAATCAAAATGATTACATTACTTTTTAAAAATATTATATGCCAAAGTCATGTTAAAATTTAACAAGTGGAAGTCTAACTGTCAAATATTATAATCAATCGATTACTTATGATTTTTACGATTCATTATGTATCGAAATAAAATGCTAAGTAGTTGTAATCGAAAATCAGTTCCATCATTTGAAAATACATAATTAAATCATAATGATTTAATTTAATCAATAAATTTTTTTACATCGATCGTAACTTGTTTTATAATCTCAATAGTAGACCTACAAAGTAGTAATCATTACTTAAATATAATACTTAAATACCTTAAAATAATTAAATATCAAAAAATACTTAATTATTATAAGAATTACTTACATACATTTTTGAAAAATCAAAGAATTTGAGAACCTTTTTTTAAAGCCCAAAAAGTGTAACAGTCAATCAAATTGCTTGATTTTTTAAAAATTAGTAAGTAAGTACTTGTAATTCTTATGATAATTGAATATTTTTTTGATATTTAATAATTTTAAAGTAATTAACTATTAAAAATTATTATAAAGGTAACTTAAGTTTGAAAAATTATTACAAAAGTAATTAAATTTAAAAAAGAATTACAAAAGTAATTGAAATCTAAAGTTATTTACTTTCTAGGAATTACTTATTAAGTGAATACTTAATTAATTTTATTGGTAATTCAATTTTCGAAATTTTTAAATTAAAACGCAACAAACTTTTTTTTTAAAAATGGTAATTCGCAAGTAATGATTACCAAGTAATGATATTCGTAATTGTACTTGTACTTGAATTTTACAGGTCTTCTCTATATTACCTAATAAGTAATAATAATAACTATGGATTTGTAAATGAAGTTTTAAATTTTGACAGTTTTTTAAACTATTATTAATCCTACAATTATAGATGATAATTCTCTTACCCACTTGCTTAGTTCTATAATTGCAACACAACATATTTCTGATCAAGTAATTAAATACCTAAATATTATTTTGTTTCATTCAAATAAGTAATAAATTGTATAAAACCAAATTAGTAAGGGATAGTAACCGAAACTAACTTATTATAAAAAACAGAATAAATGAAGTTGATTCAATAGTGGTTATGATAGTTAGTTTAACAAGTCCTATTAATCCATAACTAGTTACCCTATTCTATTGATTACTGAATACTTAATTGTTAATAAGTATCGCATGGTAATGATGATTTTAATAATAGATGTGAGTTTCAGGTGTCAATTAAAATTTTTAATATTAAATAAATACTTCAAAAGTTTTGTATTTATTGTAATTACTTAGATATTTTATTTATTTTATTATATTACAAATATCAAATCAAGCCACATTAAAACTTTTGTTCATCACTGTGTATTATTTTTATTATATCAACAAAAAACATTGACTGTAATTATTGACATGCAACGGGATGTAATTATACAATTACAATACAAAAATATAATAATAAGTAATAACAAAAAAAGAAAAAAACGATAAGTTTATACAATCGATAAAAAATCTATAAATTAAATAGAGAGTATCGGAAAAAGATAACAATTATTTGTATTTTGTATAGATTTTAGTTA
This sequence comes from Dolichopus griseipennis, assembly GCA_963082915.1. NCBI lineage: Eukaryota > Metazoa > Arthropoda > Insecta > Diptera > Dolichopodidae > Dolichopus > Dolichopus griseipennis. The sequence continues at coordinate 25,191,395 of OY720443.1, forward strand.
TGCGAATATCGATATACATATAAGTACACCACCATCAAGTAAGTTTCTTGCGTATAATTTTAAAATAACAAAAATATGCAATTTTAATTTATTTGATTTTAATTTAATGTTTTGACCAATAAGTAGTTTAAATTTTTAATATTAGAAATTAATAATAAATATAAAGGAAGTAATAAGACTTTGAAAACAGTTTTGGGTCATAGAAAATTTAATAACTAATTACTTAGAAACAAGTATTGAGTACTTTATTCAATTAAATTAAATACTTATAAATATATATATATAATTATATAAAAATATATATTCAAAATTTACAAGTTGTGTCTTATGAGGGAGAACTGTTATATATATATTTAAACATAAACAATCGTTTAAATTAAACAAAAACAATTCGATTTATTGACAATGTATTTAAGTAATCATTGAATTTTCCGATTGAATGGACAAATTTTTTTTGACCCCAAAAATTCGACAAACCTTTTTTTTTTATTTTTGAATTATAGCCTTCAAATAATTTAAATTTTTTTAAATTAAATAAATAAGTTTAAATGTTGACTCCAATGAGTTCAATTATAAACTGATTAATATAGTTTTTATATAATTTAGAGATAAGTAATCGCAATTGAACAGTTTGATTACACTAAAGTACTTATCTTAAATTTAAAAGAAATACCAACTTAAAGAATCTTTCAGAATTTATTGACTTTATATTGGATTCACAATATCTAGACATTGTTTATAATATATAGTTGGTTGTCTCCTTTCAGATTTTCAATTACTTTTGCTTAATTAAATATCAAGTACTTATAAAAGCTATAAAATCAATATAAATAGTATGTTTAAAACTTATCGGAAATGCATGTTTTCAATTATTTAAATGGGTGGGTAATTGTCGGTAAATTAATAATATTCATGTAGGTGAAATTTGATTATAAAATTTAATTCAATGCTATATATAAACAACTAGTTATGTGGTTCGTTAATTCTAAGCAATTCTTTAAAAAATATTTAAGTAAGTAATTGAAATTCTTTGTTTAATTGTGTTCCAATTTTTAATTCAAGGCAAGATTTTAATCTCTTCTTTGATTTGTTTTTACTTTTTGTTATGATCACAAAAATTTTACAAAAATTTTATTTAATATACTTATACTTATCTAATTAGTTTTTGAATTAGTTCATAAAAAAAAAAAATTTTTAATCCAATTTTCGCTCATATACTTTTAATAGTAATTTAAAAAATTTAAAATTGCATCAAATAAGTTGTTTTTATCTTTTTTTTTAAATAAAATTAGTATAGAAGTTAAGTAGACTAAATAACTGATATTTAAAAATTCATGCAATTCGTTTCTATACGATTTTATACATTCTATATCAACCTGAATTCGGAATTCCAGTTCAAATACTTAATTGGATTGAAATTTGAAAAAAAAATTATTATAAGAAAACGTTTCATTTGTATACGTTTATTGCAAAAATATCAAAATAGCAAATAATTTATTAAGTAAGTAAGTTAATTTTCAATTAATTTTAAGCGTTTTATTTCAATTCTTTCATTTTTTTTTTTTACAGGTGGATAAGTCAGATTATAACAATTGAAATGAAATATAATTGAAATATTGCGAAATTTGATACAAACTATTTACAATTCTACATACAACACAATTAATTTCATAGTAAAAAAAAATATAAACTTTTTTGAATTTTTTTTTGGACTTAAACTAGTCAATTATTGATCAATTGTTGAAAAAAAATTCAATAAAAAAGTAAATTGCAACTCAAAAAGGAAAAAATTCAAAAACGATAAGCAAAAAAATTAGTGAATAATAAGTTTAAAATAAGTTTTATAATATGAGCATTTAAGTAACTTGGCATCTAATTTAAATTTGTTAAATTCAAATATAAAATATTTAGAAATAAGAAACTAAACTAATGTATTAAGACACTTGGCATAACTAACTTATTATGACATGAGTTATGACATAGAAGATAATGGTAGTTTTTATTTTTAACTAAGTAATAATTAGTAGGTATTGTGGTGTTTTTTATATATGCATAGCACTACATATGAACGTCATATTATGAACTTTCGATAAATATTCGATATGATTACATATGATATAAAAAATCATTATCCTAACTATATTTGTCATAATGAATCATAAAAATAAGATGTCAAACATAAACATTTAATTATTAAAAACTTATGTAAATTTACCTTTTTATGTTTGATTCTAAAATTTTGTAAATTGTTTTTAAAATTAGTTTTAGGATTTTAATTACATTTAATTTTTTTTAATTTAGTTTGCTTGTGTATATATCATATGAAATGTGCGCTTCGTTTCGTTTGCTAGTATGTATGATATTATATGAAATGTACATTTCATTTGCTATGCCTATGACTTGACGAATGATTTCTAAATGATAATGAATGATGGTTATGAATATTATAGTTATTATATGAAATGTCATACAATCGTACCAAATAATATTACATCATATGAAATCATATGACTATTATAGTTAGGGGTAATATCAAGCCAGTCCATATACCAAAGCCCATAAATACGTATATTTTTATACCATAGATTGGAATAGGAGGAAACATATTGGACATATTATATTCTTATAATTAGATTATAATGAAATCGGCATTCAATTTGTTAGAAAGAGCCAGTCCTTGAAAATAACTAGAAAGAACTAGGCTTTGTTTTATTAAGAGGCGTCTAAATTTCAAGAAAGACAATTCTATTTATTATATATATTATATAACTATTGTATAATCATTTTGTATTTAACTTATTTGTCATATATTTATCTGTGAGTTATATTATTCAATTAAAATATTAGTTTACACCTATATTATTATGTTAATTTATTTTTTATTGTTAATGTAAAATTATAAATTATTGATTATACCATCAATTTGAACCCAATAGATGATGGTATCTGAATCGATTAAAAATTAATTAAGTTTTTTCACTTTTAATGGGACTAGAACTCAGAGGCATCAAATGAAAGGTTGATACTCCAACTACTGTAAAATATTTCACATAAAACGCTCAACAGATTAATAATCTTTTTCTAAAATTCATTTTATAAAGATTAGTTAGAGTCTATTCTTCTAAAAATGAGTACAAATAGCCTACCATATTCATTTTAAAATTAATCTTTTAAAAATGTTTTTTTTTTAGAACATTTAACTACTCATTTTTCTCATTAAAAGCTAATAATAAATATCCCATGTCAATTTAATCAATATTTATATTAATCATATTTTTTGTATACTTATTTAAAAAATACTCTTATATAAAATCCAAAGAATTGTACAAAAAAAAAATTATTAAAACTGAACAAGACCTTCAAGAATTTTTTTTTAGATTTATATGCCAGTAGCCAGACTTTGATCCTTAAATTAACATACAACTAAGTAAGTAAGTACAACATAAAAGTATTAAAAATTACAAAATATGAAAATTGTACTTTTTAATTGAAACGTGACTTGCAATCATCATCATCATCATAGATACACAGCTTGGTCTTTAAATTCATACCAATATCTGAGATGTACCAAAAATAAAAATAAATTATTAATATTATTAATAATTTTCTTAATTTTTATTTTTATTTTAAAAACATTTTCATGATTTGCATACAAAATAAATTTTAAGAAAAGTGATACTCGTAATAATGAAATATAAATTAAAAAAATTTTTAGCAGCTGATGCTTCACAGTCTCATACTTAGTAATTTAAGGTAACAAAATATTCTGTCCTACTCCTATACAACAAAAAAATTGTGGTTAATTAAGAAATCAATTGAATTGATGTTGGAAACAACTTAAAGCAGCAGAGACAATCAAAACAACATTTAAAAAAAAAATAATAAATTGCATAGCAAATACATAATATCCAAATCAATGTCTGAGATTATTAATTGTATAGGTAAAGTGATATTGACTTGGTTAAATAGGGTGACTGGCAACACCTGAGCTTCTATAATAAAGCAAAAAAAAAACATACATATATTAAAACGTTCTTGAGAGAATTTTTCATAAAAAAAATATACACAAATAGTTGGCTGTACGGAAAAAAGTCCCCAATACCTTAAGGGAAATAGGGAACTTCTCGAATTTGGCGATTATTATGGGGATAAAATTTCTAAGGTCTTATAATATTTTTTTTAGTTTCAGAAAAATAGAGAGAAATTCAGAAATTATTATTGTATACATATATAAATTAGAAACGATTTTGGAATTTAATTTAAAATCAGGATTCAGAGCCATGCCATCTTTTACAGAATATTTATATAGATATATGAGAGACACATAGACAAAACTAAAGGAATGTACGTTCACTGCCCAAACAACATCATCATCACGCTTGAAGCCAACATAGATACAGTGTGTAGTAGAGGCATTCTTCTACCATGCATGAATAATAATTCTTACAGGTGGAACAAGGGAAAATGTCCTGAATGGAATTAACAAGCAAAGATCAGCATTCGGCAGATTTCGGCCTATACGGAATAATAACTAAATATCAAGAAAAACAAACATTAGGATATTCATTTCCTATCTTAAATCCACATTAACATATGGCAGTAAATCATAGCTACTAACGAACTCCATCACGAATAAGCTACAAGTCTTCATAAATCAACACTTGAGAATTATATGCAGAAATTTGTGAAGGTGGAGGTGGCTCCGGCACACATTGAGAATAGACGAAAATAAATATAATTTCATTATGTTAACACCCACAGAAGGTTCTAGGACAATAGGTAAACCCAGAATGACTTTTCTAGAAACAAATAAATAGATGCGATCTGTTTTGGAATATAATGCAAGAGAATACGTCTAAAAGAAAAGATTGGAAACTTCAAGCCGAAGCTCTTTCCTCCCTAGTGAGCTAACGGAAAAAAATGAGCTTCTTAATTAGAGTTGATATTTTAGAATTGGGCTCAAAATTAGTAGTTATTTCAACTTGGAATTTCATTTCAACTGCCGAGTAGTTTTGATTGGGGGCTAGATTTCATCTGCAAAAAATTCCCAATTTTGACTTTAAATAATTTATTATTAAAAAAAAAAATTAAAAAAAAAATATATCTTAAAGCTTTATTCAAATTTCGAGAATTCTGTTTACTTTTAAGATTTTAAGGACTTATTTGTTTCGGAATTTTTTCATGTATCTCAAATTATAACCTGAAATAAAGTGTTGTTTTGAATTAAAAATTTTTTTTAAAAATGTTATTTATTTATTGAATAAATCGTTTGTTTTGCACCTTGATCTTTCTTGTGATGATATTGAATTACCATCTTATTTGATTTTTTTATTATTAAATATATTCTGAAAATATTGCAAGACCATTTAAAAACAAATTAAAAAAAACGAGGAAGAGTGTAGTAGAGTAGACTGTGTCAACTCTGGGATACCCGTATGACCGTTATATAAACATTATATCATTATTATTATAAACATTAATTACTTTTGGCAAAATTTCAAACAAACCAGCTTTATTAGATGTAGTGTAATGCTCTTATAAAAGAAGGAGTTGTATGGCAGCTACTCGAACCCTTGGCAGTAGACCAACCAAATTTTGCAGTAACTTTGGCCATTACACTAAACTATTTTTGGCAACATTGCAGACACCCAACTTCAATAGATACAGAGTAATGCTCATATAAAATAAGAAGTTGTATGGCAGCTAGTCGAACCCTTTGCAGTAGACCAACCAAATTTTGCAGAAACTTTGGCCATTTAATTAAACTATTTTTGGCAAAATTTCAGATACCCAGCTTTAATAGGTATAGAGTAATACTCATATAAAATAAGAAGTTGTATGACAGCTACTCGAACTCACTGCATCATAACAACCAAATTTTGTAGAAACTTTGGCCATAAAACTAAACTACTTTTGGCAAAATTTCAGACATGTAGCTGTAATAGGTACAGAGAAATACTCATATAAAAAAGGAAGTTGTATGGCAGCTACCCGAACCCATGGACCAAAATGGATGGATTTAAATAGCGATGACGGCTATTGCAAAAAAACGAAAATTTCAAGATCCTAGCTCCTTTAGTTTTTGAGTTATCGTGCGGACGGACGGACAGACGGACGGACAGACGGACAGACGGACGGACGGACATACATAGCTAAATCGATTTTTTTTCGATTCTGATCCGATCCATACACTTGAGTCTATATCTACCCCCCCTCCTTCTCTGCGTCACAAACGTAATGGCAAATTTATTATACCCTTTGACTATATAGTCATACGGGTATAAATATAAGAGTCTTTTGCAAAGTCATAATAAATTATGAAAATCGGTTTTTATACCCGTATGACTATATAGTCAAAGGGTATAATAAATTTGCCATTACGTTTGTGACGCAGAGAAGGAGGGGGGTAGATATAGACTCAAGTGTGTGGATCAGATCAGAATCGAAAAATAAATCGATTTAGCTATGTATTTCCGTCCGTCCGTCCGCACGATAACTCAAAAACTAAAGGAGCTAGGATCTTGAAATTTTCGTTTTTTGCAATAGCCGTCATCGCTATTTAAATCCAGCCATTTTGGTCCATGGGTTCGGGTAGCTGCCATACAACTTCTTTTTTTATATGAGCATTACTCTGTACCTATTACAGCTGCGTGTCTGAAATTTTGCCAAAAGTAGTTTAGTTTTATGGCCAAAGTTTCTGCAAAATTTGGTTGGTCTAGTGAAGTGGGTTCGAGTAGCTGCCAACCAACTTCTTATTTTATATGAGCATTACTCTCCACCTAATGAAGCTGGGTGTCTGAATTTTTGCCAACAATTGTTTAGTGTAATGGCCAAAGTTTCTGCAAAATTTGGTTGGTCTACTGCAGAGGGTTCGAGTAGCTGCCATACAACTCCTTATTTTATATGAGCATTACTCTCCACCTAATGAAGCTGGGTGTCTGAATTTTTGCCAAAAATTGTTTAGTGTAATGGCCAAAGTTTCTGCAAAATTTGGTTGGTCTTCGACAGAGGGTTGGAGTAGCTGCCATACAACTCTTTATTTTATATGAGTATTCCAATACACTTAATAAAGCCAAAAGTAATTAACCGGATGATATAATGTATATGTTACGGTCATACGGGTATCCCAGAGTTGACACAGTCTATTCTACTACACTCTTCCTCGTTTTTTTATTAATTTTATAAACTACGCAGTCTTAAGTAAAAACGTTTTGTTCTATACTTTGTTGTACTTATAATTTAAATAAATTTTTAAAAAAACGCTTCTGTTTCAGTTACTTATTCACTTTTTTTTTTAGATTTTTAGTACAGGTACAGAAGTTAATTACTTGTCTGTTAAATGATAAATGATCCCCATGCACTTAGACATAAATGACTATTATATGGGATAGAATAAGGGTGTTAAATTTATTTTGTAAAAAAATGAAGAAGGTTGAAAGAAGAATTGAAGGTCAATGATTTATTTTAAAAATAGATAAAACAGGTAGAATTAGTTGAATAAGTTGCATAAGTTAAAAAAATTATTCTATTTAAAATATGATTTTTATATTAATAGTTTAAGTTTATGTTAAACAATTTATTTATTAAGTACGTTATATAAACTATAATGTTAACACTTATCTAAGCCAATTATAAAAAATTCGTTTCATGTATTATAACATTTTAAAATGAACGAGGAAGAGTGTAGTAGAGTAAACCGTGTCAACTCTGAGATACCCGTATGACCGTAATATCGACATTATATCATCCCAAAGGAAATATAAGATGAAAGGCAGTTCTTCGAACCTCTTACACTACACCAACTTTTTTTTATTCAAACATTGGTCATTAAAGTTAACTACCATTGACAAAATTTCAGACATCCACCTCTATTTGGTATAGAGTAATGCTCCTATAAAATAAAGAAGTTGTATGGCAACCACTTAACTGCACTAGCCCAACTAAATTTTGTGCAAACTTTGGCCCTATAACTAAAGTATTTTTGGCAAAATTTCAGACACCCAACTTCAATAGATATAGAGTAATGCTCATATAAAAAAATAAGTTCTATGGTAGGAACTCGAACCCGTGAACCAAAATGGCTGAATTTCAATAGCGATGACTGCTACTGCATAAAAACGAATTTGGGAAAATACCAAAATCTTAGCTCCTTTATTTTTTTGGTTGTCGTGGTGACGAACGAACGGACATACATAGATACATCGATTAAGTTTTCTGATCCGATCCATACCTTTGAGACTATATATACCCTCCCTTCTTCTCTGTGTCACAAACTTTATGACAAATTTAGTATATCCTTTTGACCTATAGTCATACGATTATAAAAATCATAAAAAAATATTAGTTAAGTACTTACTTCCTATTTTAATTATTAAGTTACACTTATTATATATTCAATAAGAACTTTAAGTACCTATATATATTGAGTCACAATGCCATTCTAAACATAAAATCATAAAATTTTATCACTTTAACTGCACGGTATAAGTGAGTAACTAATAAATTATTAAGAAACTTATAAATAAAAAAAAAAATAAATAAAATTTTAAAATAAGTAATTGTGTTTTTTTATTGAGTTTTAATAAGCTTGAAACAGTTCGTGATGTTTTAGTTAAAAAAAAAATATTATTAAATTCTATTCATAAATCACTGATTAGTTTATTTAAGTAAAATAATGTTGTTAATAACAATTAAAATGAAAGTTATTTTTCTTTAAATAATTAATAATTTCGCACTTGTAAAAATCTGATGTTTTTCTTAGTAAGTACTTATAAAGTACTTACTTATTATTTGGTATAAAATACTTATTATTATGATAGAACCGGACGTAAGATGTTTAAGTAATTGCTTTATTAATGAAGATTATAATTTTAATTAAATATTGTCAGTTTTAATGAACCTGGTTTTAACTTTTACAATTTTGAATGCATTTGGTCTTTAGCATCTATAATATGAAATACTATTTTGTTTTAACATTGACAATCAAATATTTCAAAAGTTAAGACGAAGAGGCAGATGGATAACATTTATGTTCTAATGTAATATGGGTTTGCCGCCGTGAAAGATTCGTGGAAACTACGATAATTGCTAGTTTTGAACCCCTGGTGTTACGCTGGAATTGTTTAAAAGGAGGCATTATTGATTTTAATTCAGAGTAAGTGTCAATACCCACAAGATATCTATAAAAGTTGAAGCTAAAATATTACGAGTGCTAAGAGATTTGAACGTTACCTGGTCGCCAACTAGTAAATCATGCTCTATTTTGGATTTTGCCCAGGTAACTTAGTAAAGTTTGGGAAGCACCGTTCATATATGAAAATTTTACTCCATTTTAGGCCGAATGTTGGTATTATAGATGAGGGAAATGAGGAAAAAATATGTTTTACAGTGAAAAGGTAAACCCAATCAGTACAATTCACTAAGCTTAACCGCCCCTACCAATATATTTCTAGATACACATAGCACAGGAGTTGTTATTGGAAAATCTCTCAATTAAGACAATTAGCACTTATGTAAAGTAACACATCAGCATTACGCTAAGTTACTTAAGTCATAAATCTCTTAAAAATAAATTATATTCAATCCTTTTCTATAAGTACTTTGGCATTAATATGAACAAAGTAATTACTTTTAAATTCTCAAGTTTATTTTTCATTAAAAAATATTTTATATTCCAAAAATAACATATTGCATTGGAACTAATCTAAACAGCAGAAACCTTGAGTGTTTAATTATAACTTTAACTTATAGAACACTATTGAGAGACGAAAAAAAACAAATCAATGTCATATTGCATATAGTGATCCCAGCAGATGTTCAATTTTATCAGTCACTTCATTTGATTTTTAAATATTATGAGAATTGCTAAAAAAAAATCATTTCTAAAAAAAAACATAATAACTTATCATGTAGTTAGTAATTAAATGCATCAATGATTTTCCTATTAAAAAAACGTTAAAGAATACTTAGTTACAGTTTTTTATTACTTTTTTTTTAACTGATAAAAGCACATTATACATTTATTTATATGTAAATAATTATTTATACATAATTGCAAATTATACATATATAACTAAATCACAAAAAAAAAAACATGTATCAAAATAAGTAATATGAATAATTAGCTTAGTTGAACTTACTTGGAATTAAAGTCAAGGTGTTTAATTCTCGTGTTCTTTACTTGTACTGCAATCAACACTTTTGTTTTTTTTTTTTAAGTTAAGATTGCAGATTGGGTGATTTTAAAATTACAAATGAATTACTGTATATATGATTCTTATCTTGTTAATACAGTATATTATCAAGTATTTTTATTAGTCATTTCAAGTTAAAAGTAAAAGTACTTATTGCAATTTATAAATAAAACTAATTGTGTATTAAAAAATAAAGTGATTCAATTTACTTACTTCTCATTCAACTTATCGGTCAAAAAAAAAATTTATAAAATTATGATTAAAATAATTGTTTTTTAAAAGTACTTAAAAGTACTTATAAGTACTTTTGACTTAAATATGTCAAACCTTTTACAAAATTTGGAATTTTGTGTATCAAATAATTCCTACTTTACCAGAACATTTAATACCAAATATTTATGCAAGGACTTATAGGTAAAAAAGATTTTTTTTAAGTACTCTGTTCTCAACCCCAGAAAAATACTTTTATTTCCGTATTTTATTTAGTTTTTTTTTTCAAGTGTAAAAAGTCCTGGAAAAAGAGAAAAAAAGCCAAAAGTCTCATAATAATTGTAGTGACCTTTTTCATGGAACCGCGGATGAAATCAAATAAATATTTATACGTTTTCTTAATCAAATTTTTTCAGGCCACTTTTGAAAGTACTCACTCAAACTGATATTTTTAACCCAAACTTAGTTTGCTCTTAAAAATAAAAAAACGTATAGTATTAAGTACCAAGTACTTACATCAATGTTGATTTTTTATATATAAGTAAGTAAGTAAGTGCATTGCGTAGATTCAAAATTTATTGATTACATTTATTGATTACACTGATTGGATGATTTATTGAAACTTATTTCGTTATTAACTAAAAATATTCAATCGTGAAATCTTAAGCCTATTACCAATTTTCAAATAAATTTAACTCAATCTTACACAAAGATGCCGCCTAATAATAATTATATTAACTTTTGATGCATCGTTTGATTCTATTGTAATTTAAAAATTATAAATAAAAAATTGAAAAAACAAAATGATTAAGTTTAAGTGAACATAGCTGCTCTGTTACACCTTTATAAATTTAAAGAAAAATAATTAGCAGGGAAATCATTAATTATAAATATTAAAAACTTATGTATATACTTGTAAATTTATAATTACTTAAGTATAATTAAATTCTATAAGTTTACTTTGTATTAATTAACTATTAAATATTTCTATAATTTATGTACTTAATTACTTTATCAAACAAATACTAATTACTATTTAACTATTACTTATATACATTACTATTACTATTAATTATAATTATGAAAAAATTAATAAATGCAATAATAAATAAGTTTAACAAAGTTGTTTTTTGCTTATATTTCTCTCAGCTGAAATTAATTAGGACATAGTTAAATTTATTTAATTATTTTTATTCAACAAAATTTCATTTACGAAATTATTAATCTAAAAAATAAATGCAATAAGTGTAAAATTATTAAATTTCCGAATCTAGGAAAACTATTGTGAAAATCAAACTAACTCATATTTAATTTTTAATAAAAATAATTGTAATTGCCTGTATTAACTGTGAAAGGAAATAAGTACTTAAAATTACTTAAGTATAAGCAAGCTTTATGACGCCGACCAGTAATCATAATAGTTTATTTTGCAGTAATCATAAGTGCAAAAAACGTAGATTTCTTCATACTTAGAAACAAAATTTCTACTGAAACAAACTGTTTTTAAATTGAAATATTAACTTAAGGCAAGGCGTTGAAGAACAACCTAATGCCAGCGTCATTTGATGTTCAACTGAACCAAACTCAACTCAACAACTTAAACAAATGCAACTTAAATAGTAACATATCGCAATATTAAATTTTGCCACTTTAAATATAGCGATTTGCATATAAGAGCGATTTTGCATACCCCTATCTCTTGACGTACAGAATAGATGTTTGTTGGGTTATGTTATGTCGCATATGCATATGTCAATGGTGTTAATTTGACAGATGCATTTGTTAATATAGATAACTTGAATTTTTTATTAACTATAAACCTATAGGTTATTTCGGGAACACGATTATAGGTAATATTTTATATATTATTTGTTTATTAATTATTTTTTTCCTATTTTTAGACTATTAGACATTTTAATTATTAAAGTTATTTTTATATAAAATTTTTTATATTGCTATATATTATTTATTGAGTTTATCCAGACATGTAACAAAAACCCGGGACCTTTCGTATGAAAGACCGGCGCCACAACCACTGCGCCATCGACTGCACCTCGAATTATAATGTAAAAATTATTTTCTGGCAATTAGGGAAGACTGAGAATTGTTGAAAAACACACTTGTGCTTATCCATTAGAATAGATTTACCTACTTTTGCTCTTTTTAAAAAAAACTATTTTAACAATTTACTTATTTAAGTATTTTTAATATTAGAAATATTTACTAATCACGAATACATTTATTAGATATACATAATGATTACTTTATAACATTAATTAAAATTATTTTATGAATTATTTACTTTCAAGTCAGTTAAGCAAACACATTTCAAATAATTTTTAATAACCACGTTTTAATTTATGAAAATAATAAAAAATAAATTAAAACAAAGCAAAAAATAGTTTCACATATTTAATTTTAAAAAAATACCCGGAAGTTGTATAGAAAATAACATTTTTTAAAATTGAAAGTTAAAATTATAAATATTTTATGAATGAAAAGTATCTAAGTCAAATACTAATAAGTTTTAGGTGCTTGATTATAATTTTAAATGCTGTGTTTACAAAACCGTAAAAAATTTTATTTAAACTTTAATAAAAGAATGAAATAATTTTTTTAATATTTATCTATGAAATTGGGCGTTAATTAATGGGTGTTTATGCAAATTTAAAGATAATTAAAACTTCCCGCCAAATTATCATCAAAAAAATTTACTATTAATGTCAGAATTATTAAATATAAGTAGTTACTTAATTAAATCTGTTTGCTTTTTTTATAATTCAGTTGCTTTATTTATTTTGTTAAAAAGATGCTACAGTAAAAACCTTGTAATTGTAATTTAAAATTAAATTCAAGTAAGTAGTTACTACTTATTTCAATTTTAAAAATTTTTTTTCTAAGAATAAATTTAATATTTAAATAAATAATAATTAATAAATCATTTTTACCTTCATTAAACTTAAAAAATAGTTATTAAATAGAATTAAATTAGTTATTAACGTGTATTTTGATTCACGTTTTATAAAAATCAAAAAAACAAACAAATAAATTAATGAATTGTTTACATTATTAACCAGATGGGAGTCTTTTTTTAAGAATTTATTAGTTTAATTTAATTTAATATTAAAGAGTAAAATAATTTATTAAAAAATTCCACTGAAATTAAATATTTTAATTAACTTTGAATCTTTAGAATGAATTGTTTTTTTTTTTAAAACACGTGTAACTTTTTATATACCAATGTACATCAATCGGGCAGAATGTCTTCAATTTGGCCTGACTTATCAATGCTCTCATTCCATAATCTTTCAATTTCACTAACCTAATAGAAGAATTAGATTTAATAGAAGAATTATGGGGGGACTAATTTATATTATAGGCTATTATAGGATATAAAAGCTGGTAAAAAGTTCCCTTAAAGGATGTTCATATATTTGAAACGTCATCACATAACGATACTTTATATTTCAAAGTACTTGTCTTCAAATAAGTATATGCTATAAGGACAGCTGACTCTATCTAGTGGCCAAAAAGTGCATTGCAAAATTTATATTTATATGGAAGCATTCTCGGAAATATTGTAGAGCATAATACTATTTTGAATATTTTATCTTATTTTATCGTAATAAGTGTTACCGTTTCTGTATTTATTTACCCTGACCCTGTATTTATTATTATCCCGTTAGAAACTGGT